>CANYBF010453230.1:0-13934 GCA_948192965.1 Dalechampia spathulata
AAAAATGACAAAAACACTAAATGCAACCCTAAATCGAATCCTGAACTGCACCAAGATGAATCAAGATGCCCATGAGGGCAAAACGACAAAGAGATAGGCTCGACTCATCCCAATCAATCCGACCAATCCAAAATTAGGGTGCGACAAATGCATTCTTTGAACTTTTGTAACCTTGCAGGTGATTGTCTAATATATCAAACTGCACATCAAATTTTTTCCACTGAAGGATTAATTTCTTTTAAACCATCAACAACAATCAAATTAATGATATGAGCAATGCATCTCATATGCAAATACTGACAATCCAACATGCTATGTCCCCAACTAGAAATTTTATTAGCTAAGAATTCAACTGCAGTGTTATTTGAACTTGTATTATCCATAGTAATAGTGAAAACCTTGTCAATTCCCATTCAAGTAAGCATCTCTCCACTTCATAACCAATGTCCTTACCCTTGTGACTTGAAATTGGATAAAAGTTTATAATTTTATTTTGTAATTTCTAATCATTATCAATAAAATGAGCAGTGAGACACATATAATTGAGTCTTTGCAAAGATGACCAAGTGTCTATAGTGAGATAAACCCTTTGACTTGTGCTATTCAATAAGTTTTTTAACTTGTTCTTTTCATCTATATATAAGTTATAGCAATTACGAGATATTTTCCACCTTGAAGGCAATTTATATCTTGGGCAAGCAATTGCAAATAAATGCCTAAAACCTTCTTTTTCAACAAACTTAAAAGAAAGCTCATCAATAATAACCATATAAGCTAAAGCTCTTCTAATAGCATCTAGATCAAATTTCCAATTACTAAGGCATCCTAAACTCTCTCTAACATCATTCTTAGAAACAGGTTGCAAATTTAATTATGCTTGCCTTATTATTACACTAGAAGGGTGTTTCTTATAAACATTCATATGATTTCTAAATTAAGTAGTGACATTTCTTCTTGTGTCATAAAAATACTCTCTCCTACAATACTTACATTTGCATTTCTTGTCTCCATTTTCTCTTTCAATTTATTTAAAGTGATCCCACACTTGTGATCTCAAGCTTGTGCGCCTTCTTTTTTTTGAAGTTGCTTCATTGGTGGTTTGAGTTGAAGGTTGACGTTGTGAGCTTTCATCATTAATAGGAGCTATATGTTCTTCATTATTTATGGGGGGTGTTTCACTTTCATGAACCATCTATAAAATTGAAATATTGTACAAAATATTAATGATTAAATATGAATTAATTATATTAAATTTAATTAACTTATGGAAGAAGTTTAACTTACATTACAAGATTCAATTGATGATGTCGTTGTATCTAATAAAACACCTGTAGAAAATAAAAATATAATTTTAAAAAATATTTACATATATACATAACAAGCAATAGATTAAATAGTAGCAATAAACTTATACAAAATTTAAAATGAATTTAAAATAGATGAAAACTCAATGCTCTTGATTGAATATGTTGGAGTTATTATTGTGCATTGATTTAGGAAATCAAGAACATGATTTGAATTCTACTCGTAAACATCTAATCCATTTAACATGAAATAGATTACTAAAGAAGGCCAATGAATGAGCTAAATGATGATCTCAAAAGAGAGTGTTTGTTCAATCTTTATTAAAGTATTATGAATTATTATTCCTTGTTCATAGTTATTTAGCTAAATGGATTTACCGGGTTTTAATTCCTTGTCTGTTCTTTCATCATCACTTAAGATTTGATTCTTAATCATATGACATTACATGCATTTTATGTCATTCATGGAGTCTACAACTACAAGAAAGCAGCTAATGAGCAACGGTTTGAGAAAATTCATTGCATAACTTCCAAGCAATACAGCAACAACAATATGAAAAATATCGATTGTTACTTCTTCTGATAACTTGTATGTATCCAATATTTTTACACCATATCTTCACTTATTAATAAATATATATTTAAAAGTATTATCATAATTATATAGACAGGCACTGACCGAGAAATCAGAGTGGATATGCCAGCTTCCAAATCCTAAAGTTAACTTCATTTTCTTAATTATAATTATAAGAAAGGTAGAAAACACCATTCTTCAATAAATGTATACTACCCATTTAGTATAGCTTTCTTGCTAACCCAACAGCAGACACATTTCATTTTAAATGGATTTTTATTGATAAAAACCAATGAAAAATGATGAGACCCAGAATGAACTATAGGAAGAGCATATCTGACAATAAGAAGAGTATATCTGACAATTCATGTAAAATAAAATGAACTAGAAACATTTCCTCTTACCAAATGTAGCTTCACTTTCTATCAATAGTTCCTAAAAATTTTATTTACCTTGAAAGAGATTGTTGAAAGATCAAAGATGAGGCAGTGTCAGATTGAAAGAATTAAAGGATTAAGGATTTAAAGAATTTTATGATATATGAAGCAATTGAAAAAATTAAGGATTAGGGATTGAAAGAATTCATGATATATGATATAACAGGAACAAAACAAGCCGGCAGATAAATAAATTAGGGCTTACAATTAAAAAAACTGTTATAAAATGAAACGACGTCGTTTTATGCATTAGTTTATTTAGTTTTTTGGTCTATTCGATTATTTTATAACATAAACTGAACTGAAAACCAAAAATAAAAAAAAAATAAAATTATAACCAAATCAAACCATAAAACTAAAAAATCAAACCAAAATTACCAAATATGATCAGTTTATTTGGTTTATTCAATATTTGATTAATTTTGCTCACCTCTAATTAAAATAGTTTAAAGAAAATACCTAAATTTTTTAGTATCAGTCTACCATATTTTAATTAAATTTCTAGATTTTTTAAACGCTGCGGGTTGTGAAAATTTAACTCATTGGGGAAAAAGTGCTCCAAAAATTCTAAACTTTTTATGAAAAGCCTAATTCCATGAGTGCATTTTCATGAGCATATAGCGCATGTTAGCAAAGCCCTTTGGTGGCCAGTACACATTAACAAAATCTGTGACTTACTAAGCATGTTCAATTATATACTACACATATAATAAGCAAGAAATGGAGAAAAGGCCAAGTTTTGGGCAACTCCATTGAGGATTTTGTGTTTTAGGCATTCATAGGCATGAATTTGACTTGAGATTAAGTAAGAAGGGAGAAATTTTTTTAGTACAAAACTGAATAAAGCTAGTTTAGAGAATACCTGAGTAGGCGTTTGGCTGATCATTATCGTTATCTGAAATAGACCCGCCCCTACCCCTGGAGTCATATGTTCCCTCGACTAAAATATCTGACTAATTTGTCTCGTAAGGCCAAGCATCATATGCTGCTAAAGATCCTTGAGTGTCAGGTCTTCTATTTAACCGAGTGAATTATCGATAGGCAGCTAAGCCCAAAGGAATGTCTAGAGCCTACTTCACCACCACAAGCAATGTTTTGGTCTTCTTATAATAACACAGACCCAAATATGATTACTACATTAACGGGCATCCTTAGATGAGAGCACTTGTTAGAGTCACCGATGGACTACCAAACTTTCATACAAACGCGGCTACTAGGGACTATTGAGTTATCTACATGCAGAAACCAACATGAACGAATGAGTGGATCTAGCAGTAGATGTCATGCCTTATTCCACTTATAAGGCATGACATGCTCCCATAATATGCTTAACAGATTCCACTCTAATGCCAAAATTTGCTAAACATATTACAAGGGATGTTAAAAATCAATTATCGATCCCTTTTATAAGTAAAAAGTATCAAGAAGTAACATTAAAATCATTAATCAAATGCAGTGGTATAAGAATTTTGATCGTATTTTCAATCGTGAAAACAAGAGAATTTAAAATTTTCACTGTCATTAAAATAAAAGCTTTCAAAAAGAGTTTTCATAAAATCTAATAAAATTCTTATAAAATCTGGTCATACCACTTTTCATTAACTTAAACAACATATGGATAAAGTAAATAGTATGGATAAAGTTATCATTCAAAAACATGCATATGTTAAACCAAAACACGATATATATATATAAATAGCATTTGTTGTCTCTGGGTACTATTATAGTTACATACTTACATCGTGTTTAATATGAACATATATAACATAATAGCTACCTAATTGTTCCCTTCCAACAGCCTCGGCTTACTAAATGCAAATCTTTCTTAGTCTTAACTTCTATCACTTCTCTGATCTGCATTCAATAAAATGAGCGTTGAGTATAAACTTAGTGGTGCACAATAAAAGAAGATAGAATAATGGTATAAAACAAATTATCATTTAGAAGTAAGATGAAATACATTTATCACTGATTAAATAAAAACACCATATAGGATATCATTTATAAAGTAACAAAGTGAATGAACATCATAGTAAAATCAGTTTCACTAATATATCATCGATAAAGAAATAACACGTATAAAGATCATATTAAAATGGTATTTGAATCATAGAATCTTAGTTATAATCATCATCATCATCATTATTATTATTATTATTATTATTATTATTATTATTATTATTATTATTATATGCTATCTCAACTATCTGTGTCACAAGTTACAGTGAACTTGTAACCCGAATGGGAGATGGGTCTCAATCCCACCCCAAAGGTGACTAATCTTATCCGTCTAGATCACAAGTTACAGCAATGAATCACTGTAACTTGGATGGGAGATGGGTCTCAATCCCATCCCTAGGTGATCATATCCTATAATGCGCACACCTCTTATTGGGGAAGGACAAGATATCTCAACCTTCGGCCCAATGAGGAATATCTCATCATCATCTGTCTATGTCACTATAATCTATCTATCTCACTATAATCTATCTGTTGCCAATTATGAACAAATATTCTCTTTTCAAAAACGTTTTATCAAATCAAAGTTAAATCAAATGAAATCATAAAGCATCAACTTAAAGTCAATCATTCAATTAAAACACATTTTCATATCAAAGAATCCATAAGCAATATGTACATCAACTCTATAATTAATCATAGAAAATAGACAATTAAATAATTATATCAAATAAAATCATTTTTAAAATAAATACATTTTATGTTTATTGTGCACACACCTCGAATAGAAGTTCCTTCCACCTCCTTTTCGTTCTCTACTTCGTATCTTTTAACTCCTTCAATTGTAATCACTGAGTAACACAGAGCTATCAAAATAAGCCTTATAACTTAACCTTTTCAACTACTGTAAAAATTACAGAATAACCAAAATCCACTTCTCACTTCCAATACACTTCCACTCATCATAATCAAGTAAACTACTTTATAAATCATACTTAAAACATCTTTTACAACTTATTTAACTTCTTATCCAAATTATAGAATTCTGATGGAATTCTAACAGAGTTCCATCTATAATTCAAAAATCTCAAAATCACATCTTTAAAATCTACAAATCCACCTACAGAAAACACAATTCCCTTCCTCCAAAACATCATTTCCATAACTCCAAAACACATGTCAACATAATATAATATATTACACAAATCTCAATGTTCAAACATGATATACCACAATTTACTCCACCGATACCCATTTGCCTAAAAGTTTTCACACTTTTCATCAAATATCATTCATTATCAATCATTTAAATACATTATCATCATCATACACATTTAAACACAATAATTGCCATTAAAACCACTAAAAGCCAAAATCTACTAACTTCATTCTTATTAATTTTCTTTGAATTTTATTCACTTCTAACACTTCAAATCATCATTTTTCATCCTAATTCATAATAATATACATTTATTTCAAATCAAACTCTTCGTATACATGCAAAGCCTTCCTTGGTCAAATATAAACATGCCTTTTTACATTATTTCATCCAAATTCTTTCATAATTCTTATTAGAATCATTAATCCTAACTCATTATCTTTCATTTTCATCCATTTAATCAAATTAAATCGCATTTCTATGAAGAATCCTACCTTGGCAAAATTCTTTCTTCTTTATACTATGAGTTTTACATCATTTTAATTTATACCAAGGGTTAATTCATAATAAATATATGTTATTCTACCTTATTCTAACTTAAAATCAACTTAAATCAACTTTAACCAAGAAAACCCTAAAAATCCCTAATCTTTCCTTTACTTCCACAAACTTAATCTTCCATATTCTCATGCTAAAACTTATATTAAATGATAGAGAATTGAAAATTACAACTTTTTCTATGAAAATCTTGATAAAAAATCATGAAAAATAGTAAAGAATTGCCTTAAAAGATGATTTTCCCCTCTTTCTTCTTTCTTTCCTTAAGGATTTCGAATTTTATCTCTCTTTTTCTCTTATTTCCTTCATTATTTAATAAATATAAGACTTATAATTAAATTAGACATGTGCCCTTTATAAAAAGTACCATTTTAGTCCTTAGATATTTGGAAAATTACATTTGAAGTCCTTGAACTTTCAATTTTACCATATAGGTTCTTCCATAAACTTTAAATCATTATTAAATCAATCCCTCAACTTTAATTATTTACAACTTAATCCCTACATTTGCACTTTCCACTATTACTCTTATATTTTTTCCATATTTCTAACTTTACCCTTAAATAATTCCATTAATATCATTTATGTCCTATTTGGTATCCCTAACTATATTTCAATCCTGAATGCTTCTAAGTAGCATACTAGAGTCCCCGTTCTACTCCAAACATGATTCCATCACTTAAATCATCTAATATGTCTTACACGATTTGAAAATCATGCACTTCCCAAGGAGGTCACTCATCCTCCTATTTCAAGCACATTTAATGTAAATATTTTTAATTTGTATATTTAACTTAGTTTCCATCCTGAATATTATTTTATCTTACCATACTCCTTGACCCAATCACATTCTATTTAGTCTTCGTAATTGACCCGATTATGCATATGTAGATTGATATAAACTTAAGTCCATTTTTCCTCAAAATTACATCTTATGCCATTAGTACATTATTTAGGACTTATACACATATTCTACTAACCCCTATTTACAGGTGTAATAGTAAACACAACACTTTTGGTGGTAAAGGTGGACACAGTGGTTCACCCGCTATTTGGTAGTTCTTAAAGTGGCTACACCTTGAAGAGATCATGCGGTGTTGCATTTGGAGCGACACCACCGAGACCAGTGCCCGGTAGTCCAAATCTACCCTCTAGATATGAGTATCCCTAAGGTTTCATTGAGGGTTAGCTGATGTAGCCTTAAAACCTACTAATATACACGTATGATGAGTTGGGCTACCTATACGAGACATCCTTCTCGGTATTAATGAGGGATGAGATTGAGTTTAATTCATCAAACACCACTCATGTGAGTAAATAAAATGCATTAGCATGTTACTGATTTTGTTGATCTAGCATGTGCTTAACTTATGCAAGTACCTCAGGATGCCATGGCTGACACTATGAGGTTATTGATGAGGTTGCACCGCTATCATAGCTCTGAGATGCTGGATGTCTAGGTAAGTACCTACTATGATTATGATGCCTATACATGAATACATGACCTATATGCTTAGAGTGAAAGAAGTGGGATCATTATGCTTGGATGACTGAGTAGATGGGTAGAGAGATTACCAAACTAATAACGTATCTAAAGTGATATAATATTAAGGTCCCTAACAATACTAATCTGGATGAGGGACAGTCAGGAAATGATGATACCTAGAGTACACATGACATCAAATTCCATATGCATAGTATCAAAACTCTATAGCTTCTGTATTAGGACATAGGATAGAGTAGCGTAGCTAAGCATAGCTTAAAGACTTAGTACACTCAGGCTATGGTGTATGAACATTGAGAACTATCGACTACTCAAACTCTGTATCTTCTGGATTTAATAATGAATCCCAAAATGCTTGCTATAGTTACTCTTCTGCAAGAATATTATGTATTATATTCCTTTATAGAAACATAACCTATCTGTTCATCCATGCGGGAATAGACAATGACTCAGCAATCACTCTTTACTTTCCATTCCTTATCTTGCCAGTGGGGCCAACTAAATCAGTTTGGACTCTAGTATTTGAAGATCTTCCAACAAATCTCCATCAATACTGCTTTTTTGCACATTGCTATGCAATTCTGGGATCCAACTACCCATGTCTTTCAATTTAGACATGTGGAGCTATGTTCATTATACAAGGAGATTGATGTTATCTTTGAAGTCACATGTAGTATGATGACAATACTAGTGATATTGGCATCTACTAGAGAGGCAGTCCTATATATGATCAAGGCATTTAATATTAGCCCAATGGCAGCTAAGTCACTACTAACTACAAAGGGCTTTGTAGATCTTGCTACTATCTTTTGACTATACAACCACAAGCCGGTGACTACCCCTTCATGGCTAAGGGTAGCAAGATTTAGACTACTGGTATAGTTTCTATTCATCGACCCATTTGGCCATGAAGATCTGATGATTGGTCTAGTGATAGACTAAATAGAGCAGGGATGAATCCCTTTTCCAATGATCATGGTAGAGATGATCCTTGGGATGGATAGAGTGAGACAGGGCCAATCCGTATGCCTCAATGATAGTCTAATTCTGCTACAGGTATGAATTCTTAGCTACCTTTGTAGGTTTTCAACTTAGAAAAGCTGTATTTTTACCATAATTTTTGCATGAGTCACCTCTAGTGAGGTTTCAGCTCATCGAGCTATTTGATTTTGCTTTAGACCTTAAATTTTATGTGAACTACCCCCTTAGGTTTTTAATTCAATAAGTTGCTCTAATTTTTACCTGAGCAGCCTTTTGCAAGGTTTTCAGCTTAGCGAGTTTTTTTTTTCTTTTCTTCTTTTTTTCCACAGAACTAACTTTAGGAGAAACTAGAGATCCTTGTACCACTAGTAAGTGATCCATAAAGATAAGCACCTCATAGCCATATAATGAGAGGCTACACCTTCAGCAAGGTGAGGACACTGATATTCGATAGCTGGATAGAGTAGATGGGGGCTATCCCCAAGAATGAGATCAAGTGGACCTATCCTTAGTAGTACATCCACCATATGACCATGAAAACATACATAGATTGTATTCCATTATTGGAATTCAAACGCTACATGCATTATAGTCTTACCAGCGTTTGTTGTCAGTACAGCCAAATATAGACTATTCCTCGATTAAAAAAGTTTGAGGAGGATGACTACTATCTTGCTTCTCAGAGCATGTAGAGAGGGCCTAACTTCATTGCAAGATTATGCCAATAGAGATCCCTGGAGTTGAATCTACTACACATAATGAGTATAAGTTATGAGTGATGTGCCATACTTAGGATTATGTACTACATAAACTATTAGGCAACAAATTATATGTAATAAAGAAAGCAGTGATTTATGTTTGAAATTAGTATTACTTATGGCTAAGTTCATGAATATGCATTCTATTCGCTTATAAGAGCTCTAACTTTTACATGAGCTATGCAGTGGATTTTCAACTCATCAAGGAATCATTTTTCTTTATCTTAACTTTTACATGAACTGCCTATGCAGGTTTTTGGCTCACTAGACCTTTCCTTTTATTTTTACTTTCCTTTTTGCCCTTTACTCTAAATAAAATATCTCTTCAGTTGTTCAAGGTTGACAAGCTTAGAGAGCTTGTTCCTTTCCAAGTCTGAGATACAAACAATACCTTTAGATAAAATCTTCTTATCCAGGAATGGACCCTCCCAGTTAGGTCTAAACTTTTCACACGGGCATAAATAGCCAATCTGACTTACTTCAAAACCATATCACTTTCCTATATAGCAACAAGCATGACTTACTTATTAAATGCATTTACCATGTGTTTCTTATGAAGTTGTAAATGATAGAGAGCCTTTAGCCACTTCTTATTAATAGTAACCAGTTATTCATATCTAACCCTTTTCCACTCAACCTCTAGCAATTAAGCTTCCAGAATAACTCAAAATGACTTCAGCTCCACTTTGACTAGTAATATAGCTTATGTCATGTAAACCAAAGAATAAGGGGTAGCCTCGTAGGACTTCTTATAGTGGTTCTGTAACCCCACAAAGTAAATGGTAATGGCCCATGTTAATCCTGGTAAGTCTATATTATCTTGGCTAAGATTTGCTTGATCGTATTATCGGCTGCTTCAATTGCTTCATTAGCTTAACGGTGATATAGAAAGGATCGATGATGCTTGAACTTATATCTCTCTAGCAAATCAAGTACTTGGCCCTAAAATTCCATTATCGGACACTAAGTGATGTGGTACCCCATATCGACATATGAGATTCTTCTCTATAAACTTGGTAGCCCATTTTATCACCAATTTATTACAGAATTTTATCTCCACCCACTTAGAGAAGTAGTCAATAGCCACCAATACGTACTGATACCTATTAGAAGGATTAGGATGGATCTCACTAATAATATCAATTCCTTGAGCTGAGAAACATCATGGCATCATCAAATTCTATAATTTGATTGGTGGTACATGACTCAGATCTTCATGAATCTGACACTCATGACATTGTGGTATAAACTATACATAGTTTGTCTCTATAGTAAGCTAAAATTATCCTTAGCATATGATTTTTTTTGTATAGAGTAAATCAATTCATGTAAGACTCGTAAATACTAGCGTGCACTATTTATATGACTATTTTAATCTTCTTTTTTGATATGCACTGAAGTTACAGATAGTCAACCATTCTTTTGTAGATAATACCCTGATATCAGGAAAAGTGTCATACCCAAACCTAATGTAACACACTCCGGTAGAATAATTAATAATCCCCTAATCAAGGAAATCATTAATTATCCTACAAGGGATCTATAAATATCTATGAAAATTTTTCACTTTTTAATTCATTTAGTTATATCGGATCATGGTTATATTGATCATTCATAACCATATATCATCCATTGTAGGAAAGTTGTGTATTTAACTTTACGTATTTCAATGGTATCAATATTACATACAATAAAAGTTTACAACATAAGTATTATTGCTGCTAAGGTTAATATAACAAGCTGCATATACAAAAGTTATTACATAGTATGTTACATTGGTCCAAAATTGCTCTAAGAATGAGATTCTCAAAAATAGCACACTCCCCTAACTATAGACCGATTAATATAAACTCTCACCTCAAGGTCCTTGTCTTATGTTCATTAAATGATAAACGTTGAGTACAAAACTCAATAGTGCTATAAAATGAATAAATAACATGATCACATATCATAGATAACATAAAAACATTAAATCATGATGAACAATCGTTAAGCAATATAACTGTATTAATTTATGTCTCTTTGCATCATTCTTTATCTATTATAGGTAATGCATAGAGCATACTATGTAAAGATAGGAATAAATACTATAAAAGATCCATTGTAACTTTCCCTATACCAAATATTATATTTGAACATCACTGTTCTATAGACTTTTCTATATAAGCACAACTGTAGTGCATTCATTTTTTCATCCACTACATTTTCATGATTTATGAATGATAATGTATGGCTATGAGAATGCAGTCATGTTTTGCATTCTCCCTCTGATTTTCTTGTAACATTTCATTTCTTTTATGTATGATTGTACACAATCCCATACTGGGTCCATTTCTCTATGTACCAATACTGTATCATTCTCTGGTTCTTATAGGAACATAACATGTCTTAAGTTCTTGTAGGAACATATCATTTTTCTGGTTCCCATAGGAACATAATATTTCTCTCTAATTCCATGATAGGAACACAACATTTCTCTATGGTTCCATAATAGGAACCTATATTGTATGATTCCATCAAGGGAATTGATAATAATTATATGACCTAGTACACTTTCATTAATCTTTGCTCTATATATCACTTTCTTTTCTCCCTTATATCCTCTATATGATATGTCATGAATATGCCTTTATGTATGGATGATTCATGACATGATGCATAATTGATGTTTTAATGATCATATTGTGAGCGCCAGTTTCTACCAGAGCCCAGAGCGAGGCTTGTGATACTTACGGATCGAGGACCGCACTTGGAGTGAAAGTGCAATCTTCTCGAGGGGTTCCCCCGAGAAATGATACGGACTGGAAAGAGTCACAATGGAGTCACCACCGGATGGTTCCGGATTGGTCCAACTGACCCATAGCATGAGTGATAGTTAAACCCTTTAGAGATTGGGTTCGGGTGGTGGAGATCTATTTCTATGAGTTTCCAAAATCGATTTTACCATTATAGTTGGAATTAATTATCCTAAAAAGGCAAGCATACGAGCATATATGTAAGCACACAGCATGACATGCGATTTGGCGTTGCAAGGTTGCACATAGAATGGCATATAAGGCTACATGACATTTGGATGGCTTGGCATATGCATGACATGTAAAGTGAATGACGTATCATATGCATGACATGTGAGGGAAATGACATTGTGAGCGCCGGTTTCTGCCGGGGCCTAGAGCGAGGCTTGCGAAAGTCACGGACCGGGGACCGCACTTGGAGCGAAAGCGCAGTCTTCCTAAGGGGTTCCCATAGGGAATGATACGGACTCGAAAGAGTCGCAAGGGAGTCGCCACTGGATGGTTCCGGATTAGTCCAACCGACCCATAGCATGAGTGCTAGTTAAACCCTTTAGAGATTGGGTTCGGGTGGTGGAGATATATTCTATGAGTTTCCAAAATCGATTTTACCATTTTAGTTGGAATTAATTATCCTAAGTAGGCAAGCATGCGAGCGTAATTGTAAACACATAGTGCATCATGTGAATTGGCGTTGCAAAATTGCACGTAGAATGACATATAAGGTTATATGGTATTTAGATGGCATGGCATATACATGTCATGTGATATAGCGATAAAAGTAACATGGCATATGCATGTCATGTGAGTATGTATGACATATCATATGCATGATATGGTAATCCTAATATGTAAGCACATATTATGGCAAATAGCGTATTACATTATGCGTTAATCGTGTTTGATTCATTTTAGCGTTAGGCGTATAGCGCATGCGATGCGTATGCATAAGTGACATATCATATGCATGATATGTAATGATGGATGTCATGGCATATGCATGGCATGGCATAATGAGTAGCATATCATATGCATGGTGTATGTACGGCATATCATATGTATGATATGTATGATGGTATAATACATGGCATATGTATGACACGTTAGGTGTATGACCTACCAAATGCATGGCATGTGAAGTGATGCGTGACATGGCATATGCATGACATGTGTAGTAGAATGTGCTTGTGTATTGTGGTATGACATGTGAAATGTTAAATTATAACATGGCATTGTATGGCATACCATATGCATGGCATGTGAAGTGATGCATATGTGAATGTGTATTCAACATAGTATATGCATGGCATACGGTATGATATGTGTAATGGCATACGACGTGACATGGCATTATAGCATATACATATATGCATGGCAAGGCAGATTGGTTGATTGAGCGTATTGGATTACGTATTTGCGTATTTACGTATTTATACATATATGCATATGAAATACAGTATGGTATGACATACGGTATATGCATGGCATGCATAGTAGTGTGTGCATGTGTCATATGACATGGCATGTGACATGAATGACATAAATATTTAGGCAAATATAAATCATCCATGAATAAAAATAATAAAGGCTGGGAAAGGGATCGAGGAAATTAGGGGATACAGGCAAGAAATAGGGGGATTATTACAGACCGAATAATAAATCCTATCCTATTACAAAAATTCCTCGCATACATTAATTTCCGGGTATTAAGTAATACCCTTTTTCCCTCGAGTTGCACGATCCAAAATGCATGAATGGATTAATATACAAAATAAACAAATAAATTCATTAGTAGCAAATGAATTTTGGATTTAATTGACTAGTCCAATACCATTTAAAAGTATGAACCAAGAGTCAAAATCCAGCAATTATTAGGCAATAATTGTATGAATTAATACGAGCCGGATC
>CANYBF010453408.1:0-31851 GCA_948192965.1 Dalechampia spathulata
CCCTTTTCACTTTCTTTTTTTTTTTTTTTTTTTTTTTTGGAATTTCCGTGTCTCTCTCTCCTTTTTCCTTTTCTAGTTCTGGCCGTGCACAATTTTTCCTTCCTTTTGTCTTTACATATTTTAATTATTCTTTAAAAATTATTAATATAACGTCTTCAATGTATTAAATCAATTAATTTCATTGATTTTTCTATTAATTGATATAATCAAATGACTTGTAAATTTAATATTCATACTGTTCAACATTAAATTTTCTTAAAAATATTATAATTAATATCAATAATAAAAAATTCTTACATTATCTAAATTTATTATATAGACTTATAAATTATTTTTATTAAATATTAAATATTTATTAATTTTATATTAATTGATATATAGTTATTACTAAGTATTGGTATATAAATAATAATGGATGAATATTTGATATTTAATAAAAATTAATATATGTTATTATATTATTAATGAATTTATAATCTTATATAATGAATTAAAATCATGTAAAAATTTCCTATGTAATTCAATTTCGAAAGAGTTTAAAAATAAAAATCCAAACCTTCAGATATAAAATATAATAATAAGTAAAATAATTTACATGAAATAAAAAACAAATATTTCAAACAAATTTATTATTATTATTATCATCATCATCATCGTCAAATGCAATGATTAAAATAGGGTTTTCAATGATTATTAATGACACTTTTTGTTTTTTTGTTTCAAATAATTGCAAGGGTTTTAAGATAAGTATTGAAGTATGTAATGCGTGGACCGGTTGGACCGGCAAATAATTTATTTACTGGGCGGTTTGGTTTGGATAATATAGACACGGTAATAAGAAACAGATCTTTCAAATCCACAACCACCCAAACGAAGTCAGTGGCAGCTGTAATATAGCTAATGGGACTGGGCCCACCTTCCTCCTGGATTCCTATTTCACTTTTAATTTCATTTACTTAATTACAATAATTATAATTTTATAAACAAAAATGACGTTATTTTAAAACTGTTTCTGGAAAACAACAAAATTCAAAACTTTATGGTTTTTTTTTTTAATTTTAAATTCCATATATTTTTCTAAACATGTACTAAATTTTATTAAAATTTCAGAATTATTATTTTTATGATATTTTTTGGAATTTATATATAATAATAATAATAATAATAATAATAATAATTTAAAAACGTGATATTTTTTATAAGATTTAATTTTTGAATAATTATCAGAAACTTTTTGAAGTTTTTCGAATTAAATATTATAAATTAATATAATATAATATTTTAATTTAAAAATTGGAATATAAGTTGATTTTAGTTTGATTTGCTTATCCTGAAGTTCATGTTGGAGTTTGATTCTTAATAGATCTTATCCTATCATTTGTTGATTCAATGAATGCTGACGTTTTCTTTCGGGTATCTTCTTTTAATTATCCACATATTATTTTCATTAAAAATTAAATTAAATATATACTTCTCTGAAATTTATATTTTCTTTCATTTTCATATATTAATTTATTTTTATATATTTATCCTAATTTATTTGATGAATTTTAATTTTATTATTTAAAAATCTTAATTTTATTTATCATATATATTTAATTTTTATTAAAAAATATTAAATTTAGAGGTTAAAAAGAATTAAATATAACAAGTATATTATATATTTTTAAAAAATAAATAAATATTCAAAAGTATACTAAAAGAAGATAAAATAAAAAAAATATATATTAATATTAAACTTTAATTAAATAATAATTATGAATAACTAATTAATTAAAAGATTAGAGAAAATTAGCAAGAAAAACAAAAAAAGAAAAAAGAAAAAGAGGGGGGCATGGGATGTTTTGGCACTTTCCACGTGTCATTCATTCTATTCGGCGAAGATAATGCTTCCAATTTTATTTGAAAAACTCTCTTGCGGGCAACTCCTTAAAATAATTAAATTCGTATAATGTCAAGAATATTTGTCTTTTTAAGAATCATAAACTCCTTTTTCTCTCTCACACTCACCCCATGATTATTGAGAGCCTTCTTATTTTCTTTTATAATATGTTTATATATTTATATTCTAATTACTTTTAAAAATTAATTTTCTTTGATTTTTTATTTTTTAACAGATTGTAAATGTTTTTTTTAAAGTTAATTAATTTTTATGTTTTTATAATTATCACAATTAGTTTTTATGTTAATATTTTCATTTTCATCCATTTTTTACATATTAGAAACCCACTTTTGATCATTTCAACATGCTTTGGACAAAATACAATGAAATAAAATTATTTTTTTATTTTCATACAATTAATTAAATACCATTTATTTTTTCAGCATTGATAAAAATTAATCATTAAAGTAATATTTCATTATTTTAATGTTTAATGCGATAAACTTAAAAAAATAGATATTAAAATGATTTAAATACAAAGCTTGAAGATAATATTTAAATATAAATTTCATAAAAGAAAATTATAAGGGAAGGTTAACATATACATTATTTATAATAATTTTGTAAATAGAGAAATTAGGTTTAATAAATTTAAAACCTCAGAAGGAAGTGGGGAAGTTGTGATGCACATTTAGAATACCTCAACGACAACTATCAATTGGTGGTCCACCTCAATCACCTTTCCTCCCTTGGGTCTGCTCTAAGCTTAGTATGTATTCACCCCCTCACATGCATGTATGAAAAGGACCTTACATCGGATTATAAGTTTGTGGATAATATAATTAAAAGTATTATTTTTATTAAATTTTAAATATATTAATTAATTTATTAATTATTAATATATAAATAATAATTGATGTATATTTAATATTTGATAAAAATTGATATGGGTTATTATATTGTTTATAGGTCTATAATTTTATATGATAAACTCAATTCATGTAACATATATATATATATATATATATATAATTCTTACATGAATATTATTCATTATATAGATTTATAAATTTATTAATAATATAATAATATATATTAATTTTTATTGAATATTATACATGTATTACTTATTGTTTGTATAATAATAATTATTAATAATCACATACTAATTAATATAAAATCAATATATATATATATATATATATGATATTTAATAAAATTGATTTTTCTTAGAAAAAATAATAATTAGTCAAATATTATTTTTAATAAGGGTTATATAAAATTTTATTATAATATAATTTAACTTTTAAAAAATATCCATTTTAATTAAAGATATTTTAATAATTTCAAACATATCTTCATCTTTTAATAAAAGATTTTTAAAAATATAAATTAAAAATAAATCTAATTTCCTAATATTTAATGATTTTCCTCTTTTTTATTCTTCTACTTTCGTCTTCTTCTTTTATGTTCTTTTTCTCTTTTTCTTATTCTTTCTTTTCTTCTTTTATTTTTCTAATTAATTTTTTAGTAGTTTGTTGCATAATTTAATTTAATTTTTTTTATTTTTTAGGTATCTTTTATTATATATATTATTATTTATTAGATTTTATTTTATGATAAATATATAAAAATAAATATATATTATATAATACCAACATATATCTTGTATATTGCATATATTGATAAATAAATATATTACATATATATAAAATGATATTTATCAATATATATCATGATACATATTAGTAAATATGTTTATATACTATATATAAATATATTTATATTTCATAAAATATTATATGATGTATATTTATCCATTAGTATATATAAGCAAATGAATATATTTGTATATATTTATTTATACATATTTATCATAAAAAATAAAATCAACATCTAAACAATTAATAACTAATAAAAAATATATATAATGAAAACTTAAAAACAAGGATAATTAAAAGAAAGAAGAAAAATAATAATCAAAATCATTTAAGAAAAGAAGAAAAGAAAGAAGAGGGAGGGGAAGAAGAAAAAAGGAAGTAAGAAGAGACAAAGAAGAAGTTTTGATTAAAAAACAATGAGAGGAAAAAAGAACATAACAAAAAAATCAATTAAGAAATACAATATTATAATTATATAATAAAGATTATAAAAATTTAAATTAGAAATTAAACTAATATTATTTTTTAATATTGAGTTGGATTCATGCCACTATCATGAAACATACTCATGATTGTTTCAATTCATTAAAAGACATAAAAGCTGATAAATTATAAAATAGAAAACTTTGAACTCAAGACCCCATTTTAAGAGAAATATTTATATTAATATGTGTAGATTTTTATTAAATATTAAATATTTATTTATTTTATATTAATTGATATATAATTGTTATGAATTGTTAATATATAAATACTAATGAATGAATATTTGATATTTAATAAAAATTGATAATTATCATTATAATAATAATAAATTTATAATTTTAATTGATAAACTCAAATCATATAAGAGTTATATATATATATATATGTTGCTACCTATCCAAACCCTATAATTAATCCGTTATAAAAGGCTCCAAGATGAAATTCGAAAATTATGAACCAGAACGTGGGCATGCAGTTATTATCCCGAACGTCATCCAATCCGGTAAAATCAAGTTAAAATAGAAACCCACTAATTTGTCAACTGATAATATCGACGAACATAACCCAGCCATGGAATCACCAATTGAACAAGGAAAGGGATTGGACCAAGAACTGGAGCAGCAATACAAGAATTTGCAAGAAAAATGGGACTCCATGAAACAACTAAAGCCAAGAACCTTACGTAGACCATTAACAGATTCAAAGACGATCGTTAAGTGTCTTCATCTCCTTGACAATTCTCCAAGAAACCTCATGACTTCACTTCAACGCAGAAGATCAGCGTCAGGGGGATGGAAGGTGAGGAACAATGACTTGGCTATCGTAGAGGCATTGAGGGAAAGACGGGCAGCCATTGAGAGCGGCAAGTTGAAAGGAAGGCGGCTTTTTGACGAAGAAGAAAGTGGTGGCGAGGTGGATTCTGGCGGGATTGAGGAGATTATATGGGTTGATAATTGGGATGGCTTGGTTCAAGAAGTGAGGTCAGGATACTTGCATGATTCTGAAGATGACAAAGAAAGTACTGTTGAAAGCAAAGAAGAGGCTAATTTGCATCCTTCTTTCTGTTCAGATTCTTCATTGCCATCAACTTCTTCTTCTTATGTATGTGATGAGTGCATGGAGAAAGAAATGATGGGGATGGAGGAGGAGGAGGAGGAGAAGGAGGAGAAGGAGAAGGCAGTGGAGGTGGCGGTGACGGTGAAAGTAAATGACAAGGAAAAGGAACGAGGTGCAATGGGTGTCAAGGGTATGCTAGCAAGTGTTTTAATAGTAATATTAGCATTTGCCATTGTTTTCATATCAATGAAAACATTCACTGCAATTACTAACCATGGGGATGGAAATAAGGTGTTTTTAGTTCCAACATGATTATTTGTTTTTCTTTCTTTTTTTTTAATGGATGAGAGAAAGCTTTGGTTCCATGCTGTTTCATTACTAAGTTTGTCTTCAAATTTCTTGCTATGTGTATCAGATTTCAGAACTTTAATGGATGAACGACCTTGTCATGTGTTATGGTTCTCATTACTATGCTGGTTAGGTTCTTTCCAGAGCCCATGTCAGCCATCAGCTTGTTCCTCCCTACCCAGGGCCTGGCCTGTATTAGAACAGTTAGGCCCCTTTACAAGCCCAGAATTTTTAAAAAGAAAATCGTCTGCAAACTGCCTCATTTCATTTCATTTCTTTTCATTTTCTTTTATAACGTAGATTAAAGAATTCATGATAGGCACTTCATATCTAAGTTTCTGAT
Source organism: Dalechampia spathulata (assembly GCA_948192965.1). Classification (NCBI taxonomy): domain Eukaryota; kingdom Viridiplantae; phylum Streptophyta; class Magnoliopsida; order Malpighiales; family Euphorbiaceae; genus Dalechampia; species Dalechampia spathulata. The sequence goes on from CANYBF010453408.1 coordinate 5,777, forward strand.
CTGCGTATAAATAAACAAACTAACCAGTAAGAGCTTATTCATACCTTCAAGTTGATAAGGGATCTCTGCACTTAACGGATGTTTACGTGCAATAAAGGGGCCTGTGCATCAACAGGCTGAAAATCCTGCATAAGATGAGCATCTTTAACTTTACACCATATATTAGATAATGGTTTTTTACCTGTAAGCACCCTTAAATTATATTGCTACTTTTTTAAAAAATATATACTTGTACTCGTGTGTACATGAATAAATACGGCCACGTACAGAAGGAATATATCCATATTCCCTCAAAAACAAGCGCTTCTTCCCCCTTATTCAATTCCTGAGATACCATGTGCTACAAAGCAAGAAGGCACTAAACATTTGTTAGGTGACGAGACTAAAATCAATCAAACTTTCCTTTTTGTGTTAGTTCCTTGAAGTTTCTTCCCTGTACAATACTACCAAAATCAAGTATTTATGAATCACATTCACATGAAATTCACTGATACCCTTAATTATGGTGTATGAAAACATGAAGTACACAAGGTTTTTCTTTGTTATTACAGTATAGAAAGCATAATCTAAATAACACTAATTGATAATAAGAAGAAGCTTCCTTCCAAGCAAATAGACATGTGAGGTTCAGAATCTTTATGGCCAATGGAACTGATAACCAAAAGCAAGTGATCCCTACGCCTCCTTTCTTCCATTCACTTCAACACAAATTTAAAATGGCTCTTCCGGTAGATTCGCGACATCTAACCTTTAACAAAAGCTGGTCTTCCTTTTTTGATCTTTTCCACAAAAGAAACTTAACAGGGCAGGTAAATAATATTGGATACCTTGAGAGGAAAACCGAACACAATGATTGAACATTTACTTTTGACCCTGTAATTGGCAGTTCTTTCTATGACTCAACAGACAAAGATGATATCTCCCCTCACCGAAAGTTATTTGCCTAATCAGCAAATAGCTCCTCTTAAAAGCTCTTTTTTTGCCATTCTAACAATGTTGCTCCAATCACCAAGTTTTTGAAGATTATACCGACTGTACTGTGAAACATAAGAGATGTTGTTCTATGATGACTCCCCAAGACAAGCTACCCATAAACACAGGAAAATTTTTTTAAGTTAATTTTCGATTGAAGCAAATTGGCTCGTTATCTTCAAGACAGTGCATGGTGTGATAGCTTTATCTACTTCCAACATAAAATTATACAGGGAATGGATGATACTTACTTGAGAAGTGAAATGAACCGTGCAAACACTCCACCCATCAGCAGGCCACTCAAGGGACAACAAACTTGAGAAGTGTGTCTTATCTTTGAACCTTTACCCTAGCTTGAAGAATATTACAGGAAATATACTTATTTCTTTGTTCTCCTCATTCATGAAAAATAATTTATTTGCACTAAAATGAAGATCATGCATGCAGTTTAGAGCCAAGTACAGCAATGAGATAAACTTATTAACAACTACAAGTAATTTCAAGCAGAGTTAAGATACAGAATAAGGGATTAGTTCTGTAACTAAGATTTACATTTTTCTTGATGTAGCATTCAAAATGAAAAAGAATCCCCCTGTTTCTTTTCTTTTTCTGTGCACTCAACGATGAGCACGGTTATCAAAGAAAAGGCTAAAATAACCATCCTAAGCAAACCACCACTTCTCTTCCAATGAGCATCCCATGGAGGAAACATAAATATCTAGCATTTTTGTTTTAGTGGAGTTCTACTTTAACGTGCTAAAATGAAGAAACATAACCAACAAAAAACCTCCTATTTACTCCACATCATCAAGGCTTGCCATGCCATTACCATGTAGCAGAGGAAATGTTGCAAAAAGCAATCAATCCAACAATTTTAAGGACTCAACATGACTATTTCAGATAATTTTATTAGTAAATGAGTCAAAAGCATTATCTTTCCTTGATCTTACGGAACTTCTAATGATTCTCGGTTGCTTAAACAAAGACTAGTTAATTAATAAATACGTATCAACTTACCAAAAAGCTTTTGAGGGTGGTTCTGGCAGATAAAAACGAATTTTTAAAATTTGGGTTTTTGACCTTTTCATCTAACTAGAACCCTGGTAGGAATATCGAGTACTCTGGTATTTCTTAACATACCTAGAAACCCACAAAAGCAAAGCAGGTGGCCATGTTAAAAAAGAAAAAGAAACCAACAAGAATTAATCAATCCACCTTTCCTTTTTATAAAGTCATCATCCTATAGAAAGAAAAAGGCACAGCAGCATAGAGTAAATTACCAAATTAACCTCCTTCTCTTCCCTCCTCCCCTCCTCCCCACCCCACGCCACCCCACCCGACGCCATCCACTATATAGTTCAGTGTTAACTATGCGCAATGTTCAGTCAGATGGCAGTTGTACACTTTTACTTTGAAGCAACACTTCTACTTTGAATTTTGCCGTTGAATTCTTCCTCCATTATCAAGCTTTAAAATTCAGAATCCTATCAAGCTTTCAACATGGATCCTGTCGAGCTGCAAAGGATTCGTGCAATTAGCAAGTCCAAGAAACATCAACTGCTTGACAACTTTTTCCTGTATTCTATGACAGTGTTAACATGTAGTGTCTTTTGTTCTAGCCCTTTCTGGTTGCCCTGCCTAGTTTCTTCTGTCAAACTCCATCTCTTTACCACACTTACTACGATCAGCTCTATACTCTTAAACTCCAAGTTTATTTTCATAGTGGGCAACCTTATCATCATTCTCCTAATTGGAGAATCCAAATTCTTCACTTCGACCTCATCTATTTCATCAGCTAGTGATGCGTACTACAGTGAATACCTCAACCGCAAAAGAAGTATCCAAACTTCATCTACCCTTGAAGAGAAGAAGGTCAAGGAAAATGCTAGCAGGGCTTCTCAACGAGTTGAAAAAGTTCTACTGGAAGTTGGTGGTGGGGAAAAGTTGTTAGTAGCAGGGAAGGAGGGAGAGGATTTGGAAGAGGAAGATGAAATTAGTTTAGCCGCTGAAGAATTGAACAAAAGGGCTGCTGATTTTATTGCAAGAGTTAACAGGCAAAGGATGCAAGAAGCTAGACTATTACTTTGTTGAGTTGCATAAAAGCAAGCTAGTCATATAAGAAGCATAATTGGTGGTCGGTTATATTGTAGATTTTAACACTTAAAAAGATTTGTCTTTTTTTGTTTGCTATTCCTTGGCTCAGCCTTTGGAGCTACTGATGATGGTCGTGCATATGACCTTCAGATTAAAACTGGAATTTCAGCTTGAGGAGAAGAGATTAACTCTAGCCCATGTACTAAATTTAGTATAATATATATGCCAATGACAAAGAAAAATACTTGATCATCCAATTATTTGTTATTGTAAGAGATTCTAATTCTGAAAAACAAATATTCTATACTATAAGAAATATTGTCCACACTGCTTCTTCTTCTGGGATACCAATAATTCTTGGCAATCAGGTTCATTCAAGCATAAAATCAAACATACTGAATGCTTGAGCACAATAAAGAGAGCACAATAAAGAGAGCACAATAAAAGACAAATAAACCAACCTCGAAACAGAGTAGCTATATATCTACCTGAGTTTAAATGGCGACTCCTTTTTTTTTTTTTGATAGAATAAAGTGAAATCGTTGGCCGCGGACTGAAAAAAGCATGGACGACGACGGGCCTTGTTTCCAGTTATTGGGCTGATTCTTGGGTTGCCCAGAGGAAGGCCAGAGAGAAAGCTTAACGGACTCGACCCATAACAAATGAGAACCCGTACCTTTAAGTTAGGTGCTTTCAAGGATAATTACAAAAATTATAAATTTTATTTTGTATTTTATAATAGTTGTATGTGATTTTTAAATATTTTATTAAAATAATTATTTTTTATAATAAATTGATAATAAGACTAAATTAAAATTTAAATAAATTATAGTAAATATATATTAAATCTCAAAAATTGACAATTTTTATAAATTTTCTTCTATTTTTTTTTATAAATTATTTATTTTCCCTAAACTTCCGTTCATGCCATCAGGTTTATTTTGATTAATTATATAAAGAGAAAACGACATGACGTATAAGTATTTGGTTCACAAATCAGATCGAAATCATCGTATTTGTGCAGAAAAAATCCGTTTTAAGGTGGAGTCTATTTTCTAGAAAAATATTCCAATTCCGTTCCGTTCCGTTACGTCAAGCCATAATTTACAAAGAAATAAAATTTCCGTCAAGTTGCCATGACAGCAAGGTCTAGCTTTCTATTTTCGGATCTTCTATTATTAATTTTTAATAAAATGATGTTATTTTAATTAATAATAAATGATAAAGCATAAAAGGGAAAAAAACAAGAGAAATAATTGTAAAAGTCATTAGTTTATTGGTATTAGATATTAATTGTTAATAAAATATAAGATATTAATTCAGCTATAAAATAATTTTAAAAATGAAAACTATATTATATATTAAAGATCAGTCGATTCGCATGACGAAATTTACTTGAGAAGAGAGACCTTCTCAGGGTCAGAAAAGTATACATCATTCTTTGAATCATAACTCAATTCCAGGGAGATAATCTTTACATTCTTTATTATTTATATTTAAAAATAATATGATAGAGCATCATTATCCATGGACCCGATGAACAAATCTACTAAATATATAGTTCTTTCAGGCGTTAATTTTTGACTGCCAACCTGATTGGAAATTCTGAAGGATCATTGCAATTTAAAATGGCCAACACTTGTGAAGAATGTTCTTCATTTCATCTCTGCAGAAAACTACGAGTTCTATAATGGATTTTCTGCTAAAATGGATAGCACTGATCATACTCCCCATCTTCGCACCTCTTTATCTTGTTTTCAAGCTTCTATGCTGTCTGAAAAGATCCATTTTCAGCGAAAATATACCTGGAAAAGTAGTTCTGATTACCGGAGCATCTTCAGGAATTGGGGAGGTAATCCATCAATTCATCCCAACGTTTGTAATTTTTCCTTCTCTTCTGCAAGAATTACAAATTTTTTGACATCCGAATAAAACTTTTATTGCTTTTAAAATACTTTAATGTTAATTAATAACTATTGCCATGAAAATATCGTCTGTTTGTAGTAAACCCAGTTGGAAAATCTGTATCTCGGTGCTGATTTTAATATTTTTTTGGGCTGTGAAGTATCTTGCTTATGAGTATGCCCGGAGAGGAGCTCGTTTAGCCCTTGCTGCAAGAAGAGAGGATCGCCTTCAAGCAGTGGCCAAGACAGCTCGAAATCTGGGTTCTCCTGATGTAATTACAGTTTCTGCAGATGTTTCCAGGATTGAAGATTGCAAGAAAATTGTTGATGAAACAGTAAACCATTTTGGAAAATGTAATTAATTTCTGTAGAGAATATGTTTCCAAGTCGTCTGGAGCAGAGTAATTCCGATGCTTATCTTTTGATTTTTCTGATTACCAGTGGATATTTTGATTAATAACGCTGGGATTGCTCGAACTTCCGTTCTTGAAGACCGTAACTATGTCTCTGATGCTGCTTTCCTTATGGTAAGTAATATATACACTACTCGGAGCCTGTCAATTATTGGAATTCTGTTAATTTTCTCCGGCGTTGATCGGAAACCTGATTTTTGTCATTGTGGTATCTTCGAACTACCTATATTAATAGAAACGAATATAAATTTGATTCCGGACGATCCCTTCAACCATTAAATTAACAAAACTGATATGAATTCTAGAGAATAGTGATTATACCTGCTTGGTTATCAGTTTCTGGTGCTGTTTTCCAGGACGTAAATTTCTGGGGTTCGGTGCATTGCTGTCACCATGCTATCCCACATTTAAAGAGAAGCAAAGGAAAGATAATAGGCATCACATCAATGGCTTCTTGGGTGCCAGGGCCGAGAGTGATCTTCTACAATGTATATTTACCTTCGTTTTGGTGTTCTCCTTTTCCTTATTTTACGTATATGCATCAGCTTTCTTCTTTTGCACGTTGGATTGGATTGGTTTGGTTCATTTCTGAAATGACTTCAGGCAAGCAAGGCAGCCCTGGCAAGTTTTTACGAGACATTGAGGATTGAATGTGGTTCGCAAATCGGAATCACAATCGTGGCTCCTGGAATAATTCAATCAGAACTCACAAACACTGAATTTATGTCACAGGTATGGAACTACAATTATTTGCAAACTTGAAAATTTCACCCTCGGCTTGGAAAGATTTTATCCTGATTAACTTTAATGAACAGTTCGGAATGCAATCTTTTCCTGCTGAGTCAACTGAAGTGTGTGCAAAGGCAATTGTGGGCGCTGCTTGCCGCGGAGATTACTATCTGATAGTGCCATCAAGCTTCAGTATTGCTTATTGGATTAAAATTCTTTACCCTGAATTGATAGAATGGCTTCTGGGGTGGTTCACGGGTAAACAAAATTTCAACAAGAAAGCATAGAAGCCTTACTGGAATACCAGAAAAGGAAACCAGGATCCACTAATCCAACAATCCTCCGTTGGAAATACAGAAAAAGAATATAGTGGCAAGCATTAGTTTCAGGAATTGAGGCACATGGGTTGGTTGTATGAGATGAAGATGTAGTCTTTCCTATAATTTAATAATTGATTTCCCCGATATTCATGGAAGTGGGTCTTGGAATACACATATCTGAATTGCAAACTAGAAGTAAAACCCCAAAAATCTTAAGCAAGTGATAAATGCATCAGTTAATTTTTGGACAATGCTACAATGAACTGCCATTTTGAGGAAAGAACGGTATGAAACTGAGTGGGGCACCGTTGGATATTTCCTTTTGTGACATCTCCGATGGTAACTTTTTTGTTTTTTATTTTCTCCTTGCAACGTCCACTGATAATTGTACTTACCCTCGATGCGTGTATCATTTTGTCAATTTGATGGGATGCGATAGAAGCAGCGATGGCTTCTGCACGTCACTTATATCAGCGTTGCTGCTTCCTCTTCCCTCGCCATCTGCTACGCTTACACATCCGATTCTGGCTTCCCATTTGCGAATCTGTTAGCTACGCATTTGCTTCCTCCCGTCTGCAATCGAGTTGAACGGTTAACCATCATCTATCCTGCTTATACCTGAACAAGAAATGCGTGTGTAATGACTAGGCCATGAACATCATGCTCTGAGAACCTCCAACACCAAAAGATAAGCGTTGGCTGTACACGTATATCATTTCAGGCTTCTGAGCGTAACAACTATCCCAATTCCACATAAAGAAGCTTCAGGGATTTTCATCGTTTAACAAGGAGCTGCAAGCTTCCTCCAGAGGCACAAAGCTTTGCCGTGATGAAAAATCATGGTGATAAGTCAACAGGATCTATGACCGGTTGCTGTGGTGTCTGAGCAGGAGCAGATGACTTTAGTCTCCGAATAAGCAGCCAGGCATCGGTAGCAGGACAGCCTTGATTCATCTCAAGAGCAAGTGGAAGTGGAGATGTTCGATTCATCTCTATAAGCATTATCCCCTGAACCAAGGATTATAAAATGTTGAAATAACAAAAACGCTAAGCACATTCTTAAGCTCTCGAATGATGCGCGTGATAGAGTGCCATTCATTCTTCTTGTCTATTCCAATGGTAGGGGAAGGAAGAATGCATTTAGTTCTCAGTCAATCAAAGCTCATACATAAGAAAGCCATCAATTACCTCAAAATTCACCAAGAATATCTGGAACTGTTTCAATGTCTCCTTCATATCCCTCACTCTTCTTCCATCTGAAGAAGAAAGAGCAGCAGTGACCTCCTCAGGAGAATGGCCTATTCCCTTCTGTACCACCTGAAGAATAAAATGACCCACTGATATGTTCAATTTAACAATAGCAAGACCTGCAATAAAATTCCAACTTAAACTCACATTGTGATCAATTAGAATCTCAGAAATGAGGCTGCCATCGTCAACATAAACCTGAAGATCATACGTTGTCCTCTGCTTATATTGAAATCCCTTTACACCAGTCAAAAAGCACTACAAAGTTCATTACGATATTAGAAACTGATTTTAAGACAGGCAAAAAAAACAAAAGAACATGTTAGAGCAATTATTTTTGTTATGAACATAGTATCAAACTACACTTGACCATTTTAAAATCCTGAATGGAAAATGCCTATATTTCCTGTTCAAGGAAAGCAAGCATATATGTATGAATGAGGAAAAATTTTCACCTTAATTTTTCCTCGAACAGAAGTTGTATTTTCCCTCATTGCAGTCCACTTAGCTGACAAACTAGCCAAATATGTAAAGGGGATTTCTCTTTCTCCAGATAGTATGAGAGGGTGATCAAACTCATCAACTATGTTGGCATCCTCGTGATTCAATATAACACTAGAGTGCTCATCTGACACAACATTTTCCCTGTCAAAAGATGCATCAATCTGCATCTCTTCAGCATTAGAAACAACATTAGATGATGGATTTAACGTGGTGTTTACTGAGCTCACTGCAGCAGCAAACTCAGCTGTGGAAGTTTGATCAGTCTCATTGCCAGGTGCAACCACTTCAGCACCTACAATACATAAAATCAGGGAAACAAAAGAAAGAGTCAATTCTACATTCCAATTCTTGTTTCAAGTTGAAAAGAAACTTTAGCTGATGATAGCAGCAAAACCTCTTCACATGCATTTTGAAGACTTCTTAACATTTCGGGTGTTTGACCAACAACAAATAGATCCCACATAAGCTATACACTTAGCATTAAATGCACCGAAATTATAGGTTCTGTGCTATTATATCCGCAGGCAAGGATAATAATTCATGAAAGCTTTCAGAAAAATAGCCAGAACATGCCTAAGAAAAAAATTACTTTGAAATGATATAAAAGTTACTGTAATTGATTATACAAAGGAGTAAAAACAGAAAAATGTAAATCCAAAGCATGCCCACGGATATTAGTCACAAAACAAAATCGCCAAGAAAGTTTCAGGCTGAACCCACTACTCACTAGCCATCCAATCATTCATTATTCTTTGTTTCCTTTTAGAAAAGTTAAAGAAACAAAATTATCATAAATTCCCTCTTTTATGGAGTTATTCATTAACTCTCAACAGTATTGCTAAAGATGTTATGTTAAAGGGCAACAAGATGAAAAAATAGAGAACAAGACAACCTTGATTCTGTCTGTAATGGAGCTCTACCTTGTAATATGGTACTATTGGCAGGTCCAAGAAAATTTGAGTTATTGCTGTGGCCGTGTATGTTGATGGAACTATTGTCACGTCCATGGAGATCAACAGATATATTGCCGTGTCCATGAGTATTAAGAGAATTAGTGCTCTGTCCTTGTACATTAACAAAATCATTAATGCTACTGATGAAAGTAGCAGAGCTATCATTAGGACCATTGACATCAGCAGAGCTATCAGTATTTCCAGGAAAAGTAACTCCATCACGTGGCCATGCACTCATGGTTGCTCTAGTTGTTAAAGGAGACACCACCCCGTTTCTGGATCTGTGGAACAGTGGGAAAAAAGCCAGAAGTAAGCATGAGAGAACCACTAAGGGAGTCAAACATCTGTATCTGAAGGACTTAAGGAAGATTCTTACTTGAAAGATCAATAAAAAAAAACCAGTCATATTTAATATTCATGTCCACTCAAATGTAGCGATATCAAGCATTAATTCTAAAGTTCCATATCTTCCAGAAATATCATATTTTCTGAATGTATGTATCCCTTTTACAATAGCTTCATTATGGGCCATGTGGAAAACAGAATACAGTATAATTACATTTAAGCAGGTCCAGGCTCTAAATTTAGTGCATAACATGCATAAGACACTTCAAGTATACCTTCTTCCCCTTGGTGGCTTATTTACTTCAGCCACAAGACGCTGGCGTGCTGCCTCCAGATCATCAACCATCCCTCCTAGAACTTCTAGAGCTTCTGGCACCAGCATTAGAATCCCATGCCGTATATGTACATTGCAAATGACAACCTACAAGAACAGGGATGATAATTACAACTTTACCGTCAAAACCCATAATTTATAGATGAAACACCTCATAATGCAGCACATTAGATCATCAACTCAATTGATGGCATAGGATCATCTCAGTCAGGCAGTCAAAGACTTTATATTCACATCAACAATGTCAACTGATCTCATACATGAGAAGGTCAGTAAGATATAGCATCCAAATTACAAAATCATAAGCCAATGGTGCAAAGCATGCAATTACACACACAAACATAAACGTAAAGACACCCAAATTGTATTATGATAACGTAAAATTAGCAGAAATAAGAACCTTCAATCCAGCAGGGGCTAAGACTTGGAGATCCTTGATAGGTCTATATTCCATCCCAAAAACACGCTGAGCTCCATCTGTCATTGACAACTTAAGACACCTCTTGATTCCTGGAGCGACTTCCTGATACCTGCCTTTTAGTGGACAGCTAATATTAATAATCTCATCAACCTGGAAAAACGTGACTCAAGGTAAGCAAAATAATAATAATAATAAAATAATTTTCTTTGGACAAAACCACAGTTAACCCCTAGTGATAAAATATCATTACAACGATAAAAAGAATTAATCAAATTCAAATCCAATAATACCTGCAAAACGAATGGGCCAGCAAGATCAACGCAATGCATGGAATCAACGTTTGGAGGCAGCAAACCGCCACCAGAGTAATTCATATCAGAAAACAAAAACTGCTGAAAACAAAACTTAGCTTTAGCAGCAACGTCAAGGTTTCGAACAGAACCATCAGCATTACTGATACAAGACTCTAACCAATCTCGTTTCAACTTTAATCCCATCCTCAACAGAAAATCTTCAATCCGACAACCGGAGATGCTCTCTGGCTGAACAGGAAGTTGCTGCTGCGGAGGAGAGTGATATGCAGGCGGAGGAGAGGGAGGATTGATGTCGTCGGAGACGTCGACGAATTCATCGTCATCGTCGGAGATAGTGACAGGTTCAGCAAGGTGGTTAGGGTTAGGGTTAGGGTTTGGGACAGGGTTAGAGCTGGGATTATCATGACGTGCATAGAGTTCATCGTCAAGGTCGTGTAGTCCTTGATGTCCGGTCTCATCTTCTTCTTCTTCTTCTTCGTCGGAGTAAGAGCACAGCCTCAGGCGTCTCCTCAGCATTTCTGCTGTCAAATGCAACTTTCCCTCCAAGTTTTGCATTCTCTCTGTATTAATTAGTTGATCAAATAATATCAGGGCCTTCCCGGGCCCAAATGCCAGCGGATTTCAAGGGCTAGCAGGTAGGCCTTTAGCTTTACCAGATGGGCCTTAAAAGCCCAATTAGGAGGCCCATAAAATGGGACAAAGGCCGGAAAGATAAATAATAGTCCAAATCAATTCGGGAAGTAAATCATAGAATAAGTGGACATGATTAATCTAAAAAAGGAAAATATGAAATAAATTAAGCATTGATTATTGAAGGAATAACTTTATCTAAATAAACATTCCACCAGATATTAAACCAATGGTTCACCCTTAGCGCCGGAGAATAAACAAACAGCGCAGCAATAACACATACATACTTTTTGCATAATAATTAAATAAGGATTTATTTGTCAAATATTTTAAATAAAATATAAAAATAGATATTAATTAAATTGAAGAGAGAGAAGGCGGAGGGGAAAATGATGTGATGGTGGGCAAATGGTTTCCCTCCCAAAAGAAAATTTCGGCGAGAATTGGGATCAAGCGGAAACTGAAACAAGGCTTCGAAAATTGAAAAAAGAACAAACAAAAAAAAAAAGAAAGAAAGAAAGAAAGAAAAGAAAAGCCCGCTTTCAGGTTTTGGCGTTTCCAAAATTTTTTTCAAACCCCGCTCTTTTCTTTTCCATTTTGTCATTGGAGCCCGCTAAAACTAAATCCCTAATCCCTAAATCACATTCAATACCCGTACTTGCACTAGCACATAGTCAAAATTCATCTCTCTCTTCGATCTGTTGCTACCTCACTGCGAACCCTAAGTTATCTGTTTGGTTCGATTCGTTCGGTATGGCCAGTGAAACCCTAGAAGAGAAGAAATCAGAGGAGGAAGCTCCTGTGGAGGGGAAGGAGGAGTCCAAACAAGTAGAAGAGGGAGGGAAAAATGAGGAAATGGAGAAGGAAGGAGGGAAGGAGAGTGATGTTGCTCGAGAGAATGAACAGAAGGATGATGTGAAGGAAGAGGAAGAGAAAAAGGAAGAAGGATCTGACTTGGAAAGGGAAGAAGAGAAGGAAGAGGAAAAGGAAGACAAGGAAGAAGTAGACGAGGAAGAGGAAAAGGAAGATAAGGAAGAAGCAGAAGAAGAGGAAAAACAAGACAAGGAAGAAGCAGAGGAGGAAGAGGAAAAAGAAGAGAGCGGGAAGAAAGGTAAGAGAAAGAGAGGAGCTGCTAATTCTGCAAAGAAAGAGCAGAGTGAGACAAAGAAGCGGAGTAGGGAATCTGCCGAGAAGAAACAGAAACAGGTTAAAGAATCTGTGGAAAAGAAAGAGGAAGAGAAAGAGCCTGTTACTCCGAGGCCTGCCAGGGAAAGGAAGGTGGTTGAAAGATTTTCCGTCCCAGAACCTAGCAGATCAGCAACAAAGCCGGTCTCTATTGAGAAGGCAAACTCTTCTCATCCTTCTCTTTCATTAAAATACTTAATCTTTTTTTTACTGTTTACCTCAGGGTTACTGATTTGGTTAGGCTTTGTGTTGATTGCAGGGACGTGGCACGCAGCTCAAAGATATTCCTAATGGTACTAATTACTGCTTTCTAGCTAATTTTATGTAGTATGCGAATGATTCCTACTCATTCATAATAAGTTGTTGTTGCTCTCCTGCTCCAAGTTGTTTGGTTGGAATTATGCAGTATATATTGTTTTAATTTTCATTCCAACACTCTTTAATACGAGCGGTTTGAAATTAATGTAGAAGTTCTAGTTACCTGCTCTACCGGGAAACTGTTTCAATTTTTGTTTTCCTTTCGTGGTTACTGGACTTTGGAATGCATGATATGGTATTGTATCCACTACACTAAAATAAAACAGCCTTTTCTGGTGTTTTTGTTTTGTGTGAACTATTCCTGTTAACAAAATGTAAACTGATAAAAGGTAACTGTAAATAAAAGCTAGATCTTATGTGATATTGATAATTTTGGACTTAATATTAATAGACTTTGGTGATGGAATCCTTGTTTGGTTTAGTCATTCAGGTCAGAAGAATAATTTGTTTTGATTATGTAATTTACCTTTGCTATATTTTTCCTTTTACAGCAGAATCCCTATCTTTTTTCTCTGATATTTTAAACTGTTCCAGTGGCTTTCAAGTTGTCCAAGCGGAAACTTGATGACAATCTGCATATTCTTCACACAATTCTTTTTGGCAAGAAAGCAAAGGTTCATGTTCATTTTCTTCTCAGTTTTTATTTCTAGACGAAGTGGTTTGTGGTTTTGTGTTTTGGCATTGCTTGCTTGGGGAGTCATTACCCCCATATCTACCCTATGTGGAAACAGTATCAGCTATTATTATTAGCTTTTGTTCCACTTGATTTCTCTTCCTTTGTATTGATTTTTGATTAGCATCATCATGTCATTTATGTGGTTGTTTCAGGCACACAAGATAAAGAAAAACATATGCCAGTTCTCGGGCTTTGTGTGGGGTGAGAATGAGGTGTGTGTCTTAATGCTATGTACAAGCTTGGTTAAACTTTTGTTAGATTTTTTGGAATCTCTTGATGTTTTTCACTACTTTGTGACAGGAAAAACAAAAGGCAAAAGTGAGAGAGAAGCTTGACAAGTGCGTTAAAGAGAAGCTGGTTGATTTCTGTGATGTGCTCAATATTCCAATTAGCAAGACTGTTGTGAAAAAGGTAGGTGTTGCTGCAACAAATAATGAACTGTTCTGTGGTTTAACTTTGTTTTGAAGTTAACATTGCTTGTTTGGATTATCTTTTTAGGAAGAACTCACCGTAAAATTATTGGAATTTTTGGAATCCCCACATGTTACTACTGATGTTTTACTTGCTGATAAGGAACAGGTGATGCAAATTTAATTGGTTTTGTTTGTTTCTAAATATCATCTCTTTCAGTATTAAGTTTGAGTTGTCAAAATTTGGTGCTTATTTTCATTTCAGAAAGGTAAGAAACGTAAGGTGACACCAGGCAAAAATGCAAGCCCAGAAGCTTCAACAACACCAGCTAAGGTCTGTGTTTTACAGTTTACCTCGCTTGAAAGTATGATAATGCTTTTATGATAGTTCAAACCATGTAATTGATGTATTTTCTAGTTGTAAGTTGATTGATGCTGAATGATAAACTTTATTTTGTAAAAAAAATTAAGGTGATAAATATCAGTTTTGGATAAATTTTGTTATGTAATCTGATATTTGTTTTATTCTTTTCTGATATTTTAATTTGACCAGATGAATGGTCATTCTTTGTATGTAACGGTGGAAATGTTTGTATTACATAATTTTCTGTTCAATGAATTTTGGATTTGCAAAATAATTAATTAATTTTCCCTTTTTTTATATCTTTGATACTGTTGCTAGTTCCTGTTGCTGAGCATCATATTCTTCAAGCCACACAATGGAATCCTTGGGGAGATGTTTCAATGAGTTAAATTTGACTTCCCAGATTTTTTAGTTCACATAGTTGATTTTACTTCCTGTTTTTGTGTTATAATTTTTTGCATTTCTGGTTATTAGTTTTGAACAGTCTATTTGCAAGCATGCAGTGTATGAATGCCATGTTTTAATTTACAAAAGTTCACACAGATAAAGAGGTAAAAGTTTGTGAAAATGATGTTTCAGGCTCTCCCCTTGTTTTGTTTCATTGATCTTTATCTTCTTTGTTCTTGGTTTCACTTTTCTGCTACATGTTTGTTGTGTATTGCTTGGTTATGTATTTCATTCTAAAGAGGTGGTTGATTTATGATTGCACTTCCCATAGAAACGTAAGCGAACATCCCAAGCAGGAGAAAAATCAAAGCAGTCATCTAAAGGTGGTGATGATGATGAAGTTGAGGATGAAGATAAGGTTGAATCACCAAACGCTAAGGATGCTAAAGATGACTCTCAAGATGATGATGAACATGATACCATGCCAAAAGAAGAAAGTGATCACGAGGAAAGCAAGTCTGAAGAAGAGGATGATGAAATGAAGGAGAAGACACCAACTCCAAAGACATCCAAAAAAACTGTGAAGGAAGGTTCAGGGACTAAAAGTAAAAGCAAAGTCATACCTGCCAAGAAGAGTGCAACAAAACCTGCTAAAAGTTCAGAAAAATCAAACAAGAAGTCTTCTGGATCATCATCAAAGCAGGGTGCAGGAAACACTGATGGAACTTCTGGATCACTTTCTAAATCTAAAGGATCTTCATTCAAAAAACAGAAAGTTGAAAAGGAAAGTTCAAAGGAGCAAAGTGTTCCTAGGAAAGAGAGGAGCACAAACAGGAAACAGACGGCCAAATCACAATCAAAGACTTCGGAAAAAGACCAAGGTGCATAATTTCTATTTCTCCATTACATGTGAAGTTTCTATTTTGCAAATCAAGGTGGTTTGCATTTTTACAATGTTGCTACACTTATTGTACTGTTAATTACTTCAGGCACATGTTCATCTCTTCCACTCCAGCCGTGTTTTAGGGTTTCATGTTCAATGTAGCGAAATGTCACTTCATTAGTGATTAGCTAGAGAAACGATGCCTGTGTTATTTTGTGGCCCCTTGGACTTGAACTTTGAGTAGCTAGGCTGCATAGGTGCTGTTTCAAACAAGTTTGTGGTGGATGTTTGTACTAATATCAACTACTATACCATTGCAATTTCTCCCAAGCTAATTGGAGAGAATACAAGCATTTTGGAACAATAATTCTATGTTAACTGTGGATTTTGGCATTTACGGGTTGCTTTATTGTTCTTCGCTTGTTAGTTCTTATAAGCAACTACTGTGTTGTTTTTTTGATGAACTAGGTAAAGCCAAATCTAATAAGAAGGCTAAGGAACAGCCAACGAGAGAAGATATGCATGCGGTTGTGGTAGATATTTTGAAGGAAGTGGATTTCAATACTGTAAGTGGTCCTGCTTTTTTTAATGTGTTGATTAGTTAGTTTTACTGGTTGCATCATTTCTGAAGTTTCTGTTTGTCCATCTGCAGGCAACATTGTCTGATATTCTCCGGCAACTTGGTATTTACTCTCCTATTATCATGTAATATTTACCATACTTAATTTGTTCAAGTATGCTAATGATACATACGATTGTACTTTAGGCAAACACTTCGGAGTAGATCTAATGCACAGAAAAGCAGAGGTGAAGGAAATTATTACGGAGGTGATAAACAATATGTCTGATGAGGAGGAAGGGGAGGAAGCGGAGGACAATGCTGAAGCTGGTGGTGAAGCCGACAGAGAAGATGGGGATGATGATGCCTAGTTCGTTTAATTCAGGTGATTAACACAATTGCAGAAAGCAAGGTACGTTGTGTACCATCCTGGTATCATCACTCGGGAAGGGTTTTAATGGTTATAGATGATAAACCCACCAATGCAATACTTGCTGCAGACTGTTTCCCGATGAAACTACCATGCTGGTTTGTTTGTACCATATGCATTTGTATCGTACAAGTAGTGTTGGACTGACCATTTAGTAGTTTTCTATCCTTTCTCCTGCTTCCTTTCCAAATTTCCTTAATCTTCTCGCTAAGTTTGTATTTTAGGTTTATCTACTGTTTTTAACTGAGTAGTGAATGATTTTGTTTATTTAATTGAATGGCAATTTCCTAATGTTGATTGCCCAGAGATCCTCTTCACAATCTCTATTTTGGAAATTTATAGTAGCATTTGAAATAAAATCGTAGTTGTGGGTTTCTGTGCTACTGTTCTTTATTTATCCCCTCCCTCTCTGCCTTTCTAGCTTTCAATGATGATGGATCACTTTATGGCCTCGTGGTTTTCATAATCATCATTTTAGATGTTTGTAACAGGTATATTTGCATGATAAATTCCTGGATTCTGATTGTCATTTCCTGGGATGAATCATTCTGTGGTTAATGCCATCAGATTCGATTCTGGAATCTTTAAAATTTTTTAAATCAGATTGTCTTTTGATTAATTCTGTTGATAAACTCATTATTTGCAAATGAATATTTATTTACAAATAAATTTTTTGTTAAAAACTTTAAAACTCATTACAAATTTTACATCAGGTTATCTTATCTGCCATTCAAAATTAAGATTGGAAATTTTCAGAAAATTAGCTTATGATGGTGGCTTTATCGGTGTAAGGACTCATTAACGGTGCGGCCAGGAATGGTTAATCATATGTAACAAATTGATCTTAAAGAAAACATTAGTGGTGCGGCCTTTACGGGTAAAGGAAGACCACCATTGCTTTCCGCCGACACAGGAGCCGGAGACTGGACCGACCGAAAGAAGAGAGGAGTCGACGCCTTCGATTCCGCCCCGAGGGCGATGGCAATGAATCGGCAGAAAACAGTGGTTTGCTGTATCCTAATCCTAACAGTTGTTGTTTCTTCATAAATTACAGTGTGCTCAGGGCCCATAACATTGTCCAGATTCTTGGGTTACATTTCCTAACAGGTGTTGTTTCTTCATAAATTACAGTGTGCTCAGGACCCATAACATTGTCCAGATTCTTGGGTTACATTACAATAATGGCCTTTAGTTGGTAATCTTGCAATAAAAGAAAGAAATCGATGCTGCACAAGAGAAAGCTAATTGACACACATGTTGGGCATAAAATAAATAGGACCCAATCCAAAGAAAATTTTAGTTAAGATGAAATCCAAGTAATCAAATTTTGGACGCCAACCTCACCAACCAATTCCAGGCTCGCTCTTGTTTCTCACGCCAGCCTTTTCTTGCTGGTGATATTTTGGTTCTTTGGCAAGTAGCCTACCGCCACCCGTATGACCTTTCCTCCACTCTGCAGAAAGGACAATGTCGAAAAACAAGACTCAAGATTATATATCATATCTTTCTATATTCCCAGAAGAAAAAAGATTTCTATTAATACGACTTTTCGCGCTTGGAGAAACTTGTCCCTGTCATGTCATAGTATTTTGTTAACCAAAACTGCTCATAGTCAAATTTCTGGTCTGTCTTCTTCTATATAACATGTCCACCATTTCCTGAAGAAATATACAGAAAGCAAGGTTCTATTGCTGCCCGCTTGTCTCCATTGAAGTTTCCTTTTGTTGCACGTAAGTTCAATATGGTCCATCTGTATGTAATTTCTTTTGCCATGTTTAATCAATTGGTATACTTGTGTGTTCTCTTTTGCAGGTCAGGTTTTAAGCGGTTATCAATGGCAGATATCGAAAATACTTTCCAACTTAGCGTTAAGCAGAATGAACCAATCCTGGTGCCTCCTGCGGAGGAAACAAACAAGGGTTTATATTTCCTGTCTAATCTTGACCAAAACATTGCAGTAATAGTTCGTACTATTTACTGCTTTAAGTCTGATGTGAAAGGAAATGAGGATGCTATGGAAGTTATAAAAAATGCTTTATCAAAAGTTCTTGTTAACTACTATCCTCTTGCGGGTCGGCTTTCAATTAGCTCAGAAGGAAAGCTGATAGTGGATTGCAGCGCGGAAGGAGCGATTCTCATTGAAGCTGAAGCAAATTGTGCCATAACAGAGATCGGAGACACCACAAAACCTGATCCTGTCACACTTGGCAAGTTGGTTTATGACATTCCTGGCGCACAAAATATTTTACAGATACCTCCTCTGGTTGCTCAGGTTTCAGGATTTTGTTTCTGTTTTTTCTTTCTCTTGTTTAGTGCATGATTTTGGAATAAGATTCACATTTATGATATGGAATTTTATTGATTTCTCAAACTTTAGACACCTGTGCAAGGCTTGCATCAGAATCTGCACTAAAACCTGATTATGGCTTACAGGTGACTAGATTCAAATGTGGAGGATTTGTTCTAGGACTATGCATGAACCACTGTATGTTTGATGGAATTGGTGCAATGGAATTTGTCAATTCATGGGGTGAAACTGCAAGAGGATTTCCTCTAAAGGTTCCTCCATTTGCAGATAGAAGCATACTTAAAGCCCGAAATCCGCCTAAGATAGAGTTTCCGCACCATGAATTTGCTGAGATTGAAGACATATCCGACACAAGCAAACTTTATGAGGAAGAAATGCTTTACAGGTCCTTCTGTTTTGGTCCTGAGAAGCTTGAACAACTCAAAAGTAAAGCCCTGGAAGATGGAGTATTAACCAAGTGCACGACATTCGAAGCGCTTTCTGCATTTGTGTGGAGGGCTAGATGTCAGGCACTGCGAATGCTGCCTGATCAACGAACAAAGCTGCTGTTTGCTGTCGATGGACGACCCAGATTCGTTCCACCAATTCCTGGAGGCTACTTTGGCAATGCAATAGTGTTGACAAATTCTATCTGCAAAGCAGGGGAATTGCTGGAAAACAATCTGTCATTTTCAGCAGGGCTAGTTCAGGAGGCAGTGAACATGGTTAACGAAGATTATATCCGATCCGCCATCGATTATTTTGAAGTTACAAGAGCTAGACCTTCACTTGCAGGAACTCTGTTGATAACAACTTGGTCCAGACTATCTTTCCACACCACAGATTTTGGGTGGGGAGAGCCAATTTTATCAGGACCTGTTGCATTACCTGAAAAGGAAGTAATCCTATTCCTTTCCCATGGAAAAGAGAGGAGAAGCATAAATGTGCTTCTGGGCTTGCCAGGTTCCGCCATGAAAACATTCGAAGAACTAATGAACATCTGATCAAATCAGAAAGAATCCATTGTTGATGCAGGCAGTGATGTACTTGAAGATATCATTTCCTTTCTGTTGCCAAAATTTATGAACTTCTAAGGTAATGATATCTGTCTGAGGAAACTAAAACTTCAGTTCATGTCCAAATTCATGTCTCTTACATATATGTTCCTGAAAATTTCACGTTGCCATTGTTATATTTAAAATAAAATTTTCAAATAATACAATACAAAGCCAACTTTTTCTTGTTTTAAAAAAATTTCACGGACATCAAAATCGAATAAAGCTGTAACTTTTCTCGATGAATAATTATTTTATAATAAAAAATTTCTAAAATGAATAATTAAAAAACTACTCAAACCAGACTATATGCTAAGGCTGATCCCCCCCCCGGTGTATAATGCCTACATAAAATATGTCATTGTTTTCTGCTTTGAGTACCCAAGAAAACATAGTGCAAATGATTATCTTATTATGATCATGCATTCTCTTTTCGTATGAAAAGTAAAACTCGATCCAATAACATCTTTATAACAAAATCGTTCTTTATGACTGTTCCATAGAAGGGTTTCACTCGTAATTACTTCAGATACACATTAGTATTCAAAAGTGAAAACAAATCTAGAATTACTATTACATGCGCATGGAATATTATCTTAGAGATATATACAGTATGTCAGACGGAAGACCATTAAGTTAAATCTCAAAACACAGTCGTCCGATTCAACTTTAGCATCTCAGATGCACTGAGAAGCCTGTAATCATAAGCTCCATGCTTCTTGTTAATGGAGTAGATTAAGGGGCTACGAAGGATTGCTGAAAACGAATTACTATTACCGGTACTAATTTCTTCTCCGCTTTCAATTTCTGCTAAAACTTTATAGAACAAATCGACATCACATGGAAGTAGTAATGGGCCTCGGCCATTAAACCCGTATATCGATTCAGCGTCATCAAGCAGCAGTTTGAACAATGGATGATTAGCTAATTTTGCCTTGATCACGAACCGTTGTTTCTCTTCTCCAACATAAACTGTAAAACAGCCTGCTGGCGCTACCTGAAAATGATGGTTCTTGTTTCGGATCTTGGTGGTATGTTCCAGGCTTGGTGATGATCTTGCCCTGGTGTCGCATGGCTTGATTCTTGTCGAAGAATTCGTAATATTTCCTGAAAAATTCATCTTCCTTCCAAAACCTAAAGATTTGCATCTTTCCCATGCCTTAAGAAACATGTTTCTTCTCAGTTTCGTCCTTGCAGAAGAAGTATCCATCCTGCAAACAACCCAGAAATCAAGATTGCTCTTCACCTTTTTTCTTTCTGAAAGGTGACAAGAAACTGAAAGAGATACACGATACAACAAGCGCTATGGAATGGAAAGTCGGCAGGCAGAAATACAACAAATCGGTCAAGAAAAATCTGAATTTAAATAAGACTTCGGAATGCGAAAACCAAAGAGATAAAGAAGAAAGAAATGGGGAATTAAACCCACACGAGATACGTCCGAATGATGAGAGGGAGAGGAGGGAAGGAAGGAGGAGTTGACAACTTGGGCAAAGCAAAGGCGGCACTGCTTCGCTTACAGGTCATACTTAGGGACACTTCATCCCCATTCTCTATAATAGATGCATCTCATTTGTCAACGCCCGTTAAATCATTATCCCTATATATTTACATTTTTCTTGCAAAGGACAACTGTCAACGTTACAACGCCTGAAATTAAAAATTTATTAATATAAATTTTTATTAAATATCAAATATTTATTAAATTGATGTATATATAAATAATACTTAATAAATATTTAATATTTAATCAAAATTAATACATATTGCTATATTGTTAATAAATTTATAATTCTATATAATAAATTTATATCATATAAAAATTTAAAAAAGAAAAAATCTTTTACAATAACAAAAATATCGAAAATAAATATATACACAAAATATATTGTAAGAAATAAAGGTGTTTTTTATGATTTACTTTGAATAAAATTTAATTATTGGTTTAGTATTAAAATATTAAATATATTTTAAATTAAAAATATTCCTTCCGTAATCCCAAATTCATGATTACATTGCGTTTTTAGTTTACTTATTAATTTAATAAAATAATTAATATCTCAAATTTTGAATTTATTCATCTTTCGATTTTTAAAAAATTAGAGTTTTATAATGTGTATTGCATGTTAGCATGATTTTTTTGATCTATCAATTTTTAATAACTTTATATTTTATTTTTCAAATTTTTTATCATGGTAATATTTTCTATAATTTTAAATTAATATTTAACATTTACATATTATGTACTTATTTAAAATATTATTTATATAATATTTTCATCCATTCATTTATAAAAAAATGAAAGCAAATGTTTATTTATCTATTTGATAGCAATTCTTTATAGACTACATTTTTTTTATGTACGTTGGTTCATTCTTTTTTAAATTATTCTTTTTGACTAATACCTTTATTATTGAGCTTGAAGTTTATCTTGATAATACAACATATAGCTGTCCATGAAAAAATATCTTCTAGTAAGTATACTCCTATATTTGATATTGTTTGTCTTTGTGTCTTGTTTATAATTATTGCAAAACACAATTACACTATAAATTGCTTCCTTTTGAATTGGAACGGATATCCTTCATTTTTTAATAGATTCAATGGTATTTTTGATAGTAACACTTGTCTATTAGCATGTTGTCAAATCGTTATTTTAGCATGTATGATATTTTTTTCAAATCTTCTGCATATTATTCGAGTTCCATTACATAATCCATTCAATGCATCCAAATTCCTTAAAAGAATTATTAGGTAATTAACTTTCAATTATAGTCTATATGGTAGGATTTCATTTGGTTACAAGCTATTTATAAATTGTTCTTAATAATTGGTGTTGATGTCATCAACTGTATAATCATAGATAAGGTACACTTGCGTCTCTCATAGAAACATATCTATTATCATATGATTCAGTTTATCCACATATTAATTCTTCATTATCAATATTGCACAGTTTGTCATATATTCTGATGATATCGAGTTTTCAACAAAATTAGGAAACATATTTTGTATCAATGTCTTTTTTCATGAATCTTTTTCATCATCTTGTGTCATCATTTCATCTGGTATGATTATGTTCCTATCATGAGTTGTAGGCTCTTCCCCATCCCCCCACTCCTTGTAAGGAATCACTAAAGGTTACGTCTGATTTATCTCGTATGTTATTTATCAATTTGACTACTTTCATTTTATTCCAAAGATGTAATGTTACGAGACTTGCATTAACTATTTCTTATCTTGTTCCTTTAGGGACCATTGGTAATACCTATCTAAAGTCACTTCCAAATACTATCACTTTTCCACCAAACGGATCATTATTATTCATTATATCTTTGAGTGTTCTATCAATTGTCTTTATCATATATTTCTTGGTTATTGGTGCTTCATCCCACATAATCATACTGGTTTTGCATAATAACATTGTTAAGTCACTCTGCTGTGATATACCATATAATGTTATTTCTGTTAGATTGAGTGGAATGTTGAATCTAAAGTGTGTTGTCCTTCCTCCTGGTATTATTGATGCTACTACACCTGAACTTATTATTGCTAAAGCTATATTTTCTTTTGATCTTATATTAGTCAATAATGTTTGATATAAGAAAGTCTTCCTTGTATCTTTTGGTTCATTCATAAAAAATATCTTAGTACATCTTAAATTTAGTCTATTCATTATCACCGTATATGCATATTTTTGTTCTAAATTAAGCTTTAACACTGCATCAATGTCTTATTGTTATCTCCTCTACAATCTCTCTATTATTGATCTTTACTTGGTTAAGTTGGTGACTTTCTTTTG
Source organism: Dalechampia spathulata (assembly GCA_948192965.1). Taxonomy (NCBI): domain Eukaryota; kingdom Viridiplantae; phylum Streptophyta; class Magnoliopsida; order Malpighiales; family Euphorbiaceae; genus Dalechampia; species Dalechampia spathulata. The sequence continues at coordinate 29,314 of CANYBF010453408.1, forward strand.
TAAGTAGATCATAACTTTTCACATCCTTACCTATGCTTATCAAGTGGTTTTGGATATCACTCAAAGTGCAAGCTATTTGTGTTTCTATCGAGTTCTCATGCATTTTAACATAATCTTCAACCATTGATTGGAAAATATCTTTCCATAGTTTTTTGACATTTGTGGGCTCATAATACACTAACAATATTACAAATAATCTTCTTAACTCTGATAACATCTTGAATATTTTTGTCTCACTCATGCATTTTATGCTCTTATCTGATTCAAGTAACCCCCTCAGCTGATATTATTTAAAAGTATCCTTAAATAATACCTTTCTCTTTCCATCGGGTTGGCTGTATTTACATGTCCGATGATATTTCTAGTTTTTCTTTTTGTCCACTCTTGATTTTTTTGCATTCCAAACATAATGCTCTAGAAATTCCCTCTACAATAGTATGTTTGCTTCTTCATTTTTTGAACATGTAACAAAGTATTCAATCAACATCATTTTTTTCAGATGATCTCATTGAAGTATGTTTTGCAAGTTCTGGTTATGCCAAAATTTCATTGTATGCTTGTTCAATAGATGGAGTTATAGGTTCACAACAACAAGATAAATATCATTCATGTCAAACTCATATATCCTCCACATAGTTTCTTATGGTAATACCCATCTTACATCTTAATAACGTTGTATCTCATTTATCTGATTTTCTTCATCTCTAACTTGGATCGTTATTCTGTCATACCCTTTGTAGATATACTTGTATAAGTATTTCACTGCTATCAATATGAAGCAAACCTATTATAATTTATTATATAGGATTAATGAATTATTTTTTTTTACTTTGTATACTTCATTTATATAAAATTTTTTATCATATTATAATACATTATTGCATTAAAAAAATTTATTACCTTTACATTGATATGACAATCATATCTTGTAAGTAAATACGGATTATAAGACACAACTCATTTGTTATCAAATATCTTATTTTCCTTTTTTACTTACAATATGATAGGAATGTCATTATTTTCATTTTATTGAAACATGTAACATAATTTTAACAACACAAATAATTTGTTACCTGATGATTATTTTTAGGTCTTCTATATATAGGGTATCCATTATGCCCTAACATTATCTTGTTATTATATGATATTAGATATTTGAATATGCATCTTCCTTTAATTATGCAAGGACAATTAGAATTTTCTTGTCCACATAGACTATAAAGCATATATTTTATTACACATGTATAGTATTGGATACTTAATCTTATATGGAATCTCTATTATAATATATTTATTAAAATGATCTAGGTTAATTACTTTGCTTCTGGACTTCAATATAACTAAATGTGCGCATGTGGGAGACCTCTCTTCTAAAATTCAATTACATGTACATGTGCTACTACCTCACCAAATATCTTCTTTTTATGTAATTGATCTTTAAGATCCTGTAACTTTGCTCTGAAAATTCTAACAATAAAATATGAAACTTCTGATGATTTTATTTCTAGTCTCATATTCTTTACTATCTCTTTCCATTTAGGATTGCATATCATTGTAATAAAGAGATCAGGTTTTCCAAATGTTTGCACTGAATCCATTGCATCTAGGTATCTTCTTCACATGTCTCTAGGTCTTCCAATATGATTAGCTAACAAGATTGTTCCTTTCCCCAGTTGTTTCCCTCTTGTCTCCCCTACTTTAACACTGTATACTATGCTCTGGTATAGCTCAACACGTATTACTGATTGTTGTGTCCTATAAAATTTAAGTCTTATTGTCTCTAATTTGATATATATATCCACTATAAATTATTATAATAGTCTCCCAAAGAGCAATATTAGAGATGGTTTATCCTCTCTTATTTGAAAATGGTAGTAATAGTATTCACGACAAGATATATTTCATGGATTTTGTGCCTTTACACTTATGTTTAATCATTCATATTGATTACATATATTTTTTCATGTAAGGAACATTTTGAATTATTGATGAATTAGATTATATATTTAATTTTTAAGCAATAATATACTTACCTTATCCCTCTCTTGCAATGATACTCTCTGTTGTTGTCTTTATTGTCATTTATAGACTTTGATCTTTGTTTGTAGTATTTTGTTGATTCTCATTTGATTCTTGTATCTTTTTGATATCCTGGTATCATCCACTATCTCCTCTTGGAAATAGAATTGGATATTACAATGTATCATAACATCCATAAAAGTGTTTGACTATGTATCATTATCCTAAATGAGCATGTGTGTTACGCCCGCGTCTAGGACCCTAGGAGTTTGTATGCCTACACGTACGTATACGTGTATAAATATGTGTATGCATGGATGTACGTGCGTATAGATGTATGCGTATGTGTATATGTATGTGGATGTGTATGTACGTATGCATGTGTGTATACATGTATGTATAGGTGTATGTGTATGTATATACGTGTCTATGTGTATGTGTACATGTATTGATGCTTGGTAGAGGGGTAGGAGGCTTGGGGGTAAATGTGACTTTTGCCTCTTTGACTTTTTGACCATC
>CANYBF010453590.1:0-10734 GCA_948192965.1 Dalechampia spathulata
GATCCCCTTCAAATGACCCCTAGCTCTATATTTATAGAGCAATTTTTGGGCGTGGCAATTTTGTAATTTTGGCCCGGATTTGAAAAATCCTAAACCTATGTGCCCCACATACAGGGCTATGTGCGCAGCACATAGCCTATATGCTGCGCACATAGACCTATATGCGCGCGCATATAGTTCGGAAACCCTTGCATAGGGCCCACTGCGGTCACTTCTGGGATACGTCCCGAAGCGTATAAGCGTTATTCGACGTAAGGAACAACTTTGTAGAAGAAAGTTTTTCCAAATTCGGTTTCGAAAGGGCTCCCGACCAAACGTCTTTACTATGCAACGTGCGTAGCCTATAGGGCTATGCGCTACACACGTTGCGTTTTTGACCTATGCGTTCCGCCTCTTACGGGTGGAACTGGATGTGTACCATATGTCTAGGAAAGTACAAATGACGTTTTGAGAAACTTTACAGTTATAAGTTTTCTCAAATTCGGCCCCGAACATCAAGTTTTGCTAAATGGGCCCAATTTGGGCCCAATAGGCCCATTAAGGCTAAAAAGTGGCATACGGGATGCCGTGGGTCGTGGGTCGTGCCTCGTGTGGGCACTAGCGGGAATGTGTTCTACGCGTCAAGAACACTCAAATTGGTGAATTCGGGTAGTGGGCCCATCTGGGTACTATTCATGATGAATAGTACCTTTATGGGCCCCACACCATAAAGGGCCCAGAAAGTGGCAAATAGCATACCAAGCGTTTTACCTCAAGTGAGGCGGTGAATAAGGTGTGTTCTATGCGTACAGAATGCCTTAAAACGGATAATAGTGGGAAGTGGGCCCCATTAGTGTTTGGCGGGCCCCACATTGTGGTGAACCTACAAATATGGCATTCGGGATGCCACGAGATATGCCTTGCGTAAGGCAGCAGCGGAATGTATTCTGTAAGTACAAAATACATAGAATCGGCTAATTGGGGAAGTGGGCCCCGCCTGCATACTATTCATAGTGAATAGTAACCTAGGTTCAAAATGCAATATTTTGCATTCTGTGTATCCTACCACGCGTAGGCAGGTATGAAATGTATTCTGTAAGTACAGAATACACAGAATAGGAAACAGGAGCAGCGGGCCCCACTAATGTCCTAGGTGGGCCCCATAGCGTAGTGGGTCCAGAAGATGGCATTTGCGGTGCCAAGCGCTGTGCCTTGCGCAAGGCGACTGGAAGATGTATTCCGTAAGTACAGAATACACATAATAGGTTAAACAGGGGCAGTGGGCCCCACTATTGCCCGAGTGGGCCCAGGAGATGGCATTTGTGATGCCAAGCGTTGTGCCTTACGTAAGGTGACTGGAAAAAGGGTATTCTGTAAGTACAGAATACACAGAATAGACAGTAAGGGCAGTAGGCCCCACTAGTGTCTTAGGTGGGCTCCACAACGTAATGGGCCCAGAAGATGGCATTTCTGATGCCAAGCGCTATGCCTTGCGTAAGGCCACTAGAAGATGTATTCTGTAAGTACAAAATACACAGAATGGGTTATTAAGGATTACGGGCCCCACTTGTGCACTATTCATAGTGAATAGTGCCCAGGGCCAAAAATGCAATACTTTGCATTACGAGTGATTTGCCTTATGTAGGCAATAGGGAAGAGTGTCATGCATGCACAGAATACTCAAAATACGCGGCGGGTCTCGCCAGGCGCCATGGTGGGCCCCACCAGTTCTGAGATGTTCTGCGCACCAAAACACACAGAGGAAGACACAGAGGCCTATATGCATAATCGGGATTGATATCAGAGACTAAATCTTAGCCGAATCAATAAAAACCCAAAATTATACAATGGTGAAAAGTCAGGGTCAACAGTAATATAGCATTATACATAAACAAGTAGTTAATGTTCTTAATGCTATTTGATAAAGGTTCACTATGATCGTAAAATGTGACACAGAAGTGTTACTATGATTTCATTTAATGTATGTTACATTGGTATTATCTTGTTATAGATAATTATGCTTATTACATTTATGATTATGAACAGTCATGGTTACTATATTATTTAATTGATAGAAATGACATTGATGACTATATACCATGAAATAAGTATTTTCTACAAACATAAATGGAAGGCAAGTGATGTTATTACTATGTAAAATAGTATTCCATGATATTTGAACTATTATTTGTATTTACAGGTAGTTTTCAATGTTATTAAGTTAAGGGGGCATTTTAAGGATATATTGTGTTTATTTTTGTAAAGAATACTCACAATTATGATATTTTGTATTTTTATATAATGGCATAGCAAGTATTTTAGTAAGCATGAACTTGAGATGTTCTACAACATGTCTTATATAAAATTTAATGCATGATATGTTTATAGATGATAAGATATTTGAATCATGATGTATGCTTATGATATTCTTATTATGCATTTATTATATAGCATCATTAAGTGAAATACTCAGTATTTATCATTTGATAAATGTAGGTTGACAGTTTACAAAGACACATATAGATCTAAAGGCACCAAAATCAACAGGACTATTTATATGCTAAAGTTTCAAAAATGTCAAGTACTCGTGAGTTATGTAATTATGCAACTATGTATATGAGTCCAAGGTAGTAAATAATTGCTTTAATGTTTATTAAGCATATGTGTATTTTAAAATTTTAAAAGAAAAATATTTTTATACATCCCTTGTAGAATAATTAATAGTTTTCACTTATTTGGAGACTATTAACTATTCCATAGGAGCATGTTACACCGTGAGGGGTATGACACTAACTCTTAAGGCAGCAACCAAAACACAAGCCATAAACACACACACAACAAAACCACAACCATCATACATTATTCACTGTTATTCGGCTTCTACATCATTTCCCCATCAAACCCAAGCAATATACACATAATCAAGACCTCCATATCCACATATAAAGCCATGCTCAATTATGAAGGAAATATCAAGAAAAAGCCATGCTAAAAGAGAAGATCATACATAAGAAGAGAAAAGGAGCAGCAATCAACTAAAATTCATGTTTCTACTTACCGTTAGATCTAAGCCCTAAAGATTTTGGCTTTCAATCTTAAGGAAGAGAGGAAGAAAAAGAAGAGTTCTGATTTTAAGTGCTTTGAAGAGGAAAAACCGTTCCACTAAATATACAAAAAAAGAAAGGAAGAAAAATATAAAATTAACCCTACTTCTTTAACTTTTTCTACCTCCACCAATCAAGCGTTACCACCTAGCATGTTTTGTTATCCGAATATGTATACATACATATACATATACATATACATACATATGTTATAATCACATTTAAGACATTAAACCACCATTCCATCATATTCATCAAGGCAATTAACCAAAAGCATCCATGCAACATCTAATAAATCACCAATTCATACTATAGGTATAAATTAATATTCAAAAAATGTACCAAGCCATAATATGCATGTATACCTTTATCTAAATACACATAAAAACATATTCACTAGAAATTCATCAAGCATTCATCACAACTAATGCATTTCCCCAAGGCCTCATTAAAGCATATAAGAAGCTTTCAATGTAACTTTTTCCTTTAGATTGATTTTCTTCCATCAACTTTGTATAACTTCTCATCAATAAACATTCACTTTCCATATCAAGCCATAATTCCATTTAAAAGCATGCTTTATTCATTCATCATCACACATATGATTAATGCATTAAAATATGCTAGGTGTGTGGATGTGACACAATCATTCACAAATCACCCCTTTTGCATTCTCATAGCATAAACATGTCATATATGCTTTTCTTATGCTTACAACTTTCTATATATACTCTCTTACCCTTTATCACCTTTCAACTAAATAAATAATGTATGTATATACATAATAATCCATATTAGCACCTTAAGAGCATTTAATTCACTAATAGTCACCCTTAAGCCCATTTTCATTTTATCACCATCTAGCATGCACAAATCATATTCTTACCTTACTTTTATACATACTTTCACAACTTTAAACATTTTTTATACTTCATGTATGCTCTCAACATTAAATACATGCATACATACATATATATATATATATATATATATATATATATATATATATATATATATATATTAACATTAAACATAATTAATTCATGCTTGCACATCATTATAACATGATCATAACATACATACGCATGCATGAATTTAAGGTGTATACGAGGGTGTGACATGAGTGGTGTCTAGTCATACATCATAACTACCTAAATCTCAAGAGGTCATTAGCTTAACTATAACCCTTCTATATCAAATACTGATGTAATGAACTCCTTTCACCATCCATTATCTCATTTAAGTTTGAGTATGGATTAATGTCAACTCAATACATGATCAAGCATGTTAGATCATGCCTTAAACTTGATATTTCATGTACATAATCTTTATTCCTAAATGCCCCTATGAACTCATTCACTTTTACACATTCCACTATGGCCAGAGATTCTAGAATCAAATATTACTACATGTATCATTGAGATAAAACCTTTACATTTAATATGGGGTGGTGAATCCTTTATTGATATACAAATATCTTCAACTACTTTATACTATACCCAAACTTTCCAATTATGAATGCCTCCTATGGAGGAATAAAGCACAAAGCTCAAAGTATAATAATCCATAGTTAAGATAACCTTGATGTCTCAAGTTTAAGGATACTTGCACTATTGATATGAGTGAGATATGTATTTCATAAAAATATATTAATAATCCATATGAAATCTCACTGATAAGGCCTTTAATGAAGCAGTACTATACTATTCATCCATATGTATACTTTAGACAACTTATGTCATAGTGAACGATAATCACCCCTTAACGAAAGTATAACATGTGTTGATCTACCTGCATTAATAATGTTAAATCTTATTAATACTATGATCAGGGTAATTTAGATATTGAACATTTGCATACAATAAGAATCTTATATCATAAACTCTTTATGAATTTTCCTTGTATTGTTCCAATACCTTAGATTTCATTATTTAATTTAATACTTTAAGTAAAACAAGTATATAAAATACTGAACTTATAAATGAATAATACCTTTTATTGATTAAATATTCAATTACAAATAAAACATGAAACTCTAGAGCATACATTAACAATTATAAGGTAATTTTGATGGTATATTTCCATTTTCTTTTTAAAATGATGTTTATTTTCTTCTAAAAATTGATTCAAAAAAGGGTAATGATCATTTATGCCAAAATGTTGCATTAAGCCTAATGATTTGCTTGAAAGTCAATAAGCTGGCAACATAATTTCTTAGATATAAATAGTTGCACCATATAACTCTCTTTGGAATTCCATAAATTTAATAAGATGGAAGCATAATTTCTTAGATATAAATAGTTGCACTACATAACTCTCTTTGGAATTCCATAAATTTTGTTTCTCTTTTATATTTCTTGTTATGGTATTGTATAGGGTCTAAGGTTTAGAGTTTGTTATGGTGTTGTATGGTTTAATGAAACTAGTTAATGATTACATGATTGTTTGATATCGATAAGTGATTGTTATTGACTTGATTTCTTTCCTTTTAGTTGAATGATTTGATTTGGTTAAATAGTTAATTTTTTGATAATTATTATCATCAAATCTAAAAATAATGAAGTTAAAATCATAAATTAATTTAGTCATGAAATTTGATGAATATTTTTCTTAAGGAAAAGTGTCCTCCTTTTCTTCTCCTTTTTATTAAACTTCATATTATTAATGATATGTCATGTTCTTCTTTATATATATATTTATTATGCTTATCTTCTTTCTTTCTTTTGTTTTCTTATTTCTCTTCTTAGTTATGCTAGCAAATATTTTTTTGTCAAAGTAGTTATATTAGTAACTTTTTTATTATTATGGATATAACTCTTTATTGGGAAGATATTTACTAACATAACTTCTACTATAACATTTCTAGAGTTTTATTACATTGATGTTTGTTTGGTCAATAGTTTATTTATTTATTTGTATTGTATTATTGTTATGATATCAAAATATTGAGATGTATAAATGATATTAATAGTATTCTACTATTTCAAAATGATATTTTAGATTTGTGTAATTACAATATGATTAGTCAATTATTATGTTTTATGTGAATTTAGTTATGTTAGTAGTTATTCTTTGTCAAAATAGTTTTGTTAGCAACTCTTTTATCATGAAAGAATCGTTGATATAACTCTTATATGAGAGAGAAGTTGTTGACATAACCTTATGTTAGTAAGATTTTATAAATGATTGTTTATGGATTGATAATGATAAATATTAAGCAATGAATTAGTTTATATCATGACTTTTGTATTAGTTGATATTTTTATATGATCATTAGTAATGAGCAAACTATGATTTTATGTATGAATATCTTTTAATAATTTACCTTTTCAACAAATGTATTATGATTCTTATATGATCATCTATCTCTTTTTCATATTTATGATTTTTAATTCATGGATGTATATAATGTACATGCACCTAATTAGGAAACATGATAATTAATTAAATGAAAAAATAATTATACAACTTAGGCATAGCAAAATTGACCACCAAACTCAACTTTAAAGGCTAGGCCTAACACTTTACTAAGGGTTGATCTAGCCACATTTTTTAGTTTTGTTAGCTCACAACTCCATTATGACCTTACCAAGGTATATGCATTCCTTGAGGGAGCCCCTTAAGAGGATCACTCTTTGATTTAAGTAGGTTTATAGTGATTGGTTGCAAATCATTCTGAGTGAATTGATACCCCATTCATAGTTTAACTCCTAATCTATTTTAGAATATACTAAAATTTTGAAACACTAATTTTTCATTCTATTTTGATTTTTAAAATGTTTGTATTGTTTATATAGTATGCATTAGCTCAATTTTCACCTTTACTTACTTCTTTTATATTCAATATTTTAGAAAAAAATTTATAATAAAAAATAAGTTTCAACATATATTTAGAGTCATTTACTAATAATGGTATGTAAACTACTTGAAAATCTTTTATTAAATCAAATGAATATCTCATTTTTTATTTCAATAATTATAACTTTTAATTGTTATTTTTTATGATCTATATTTTATAAAAGTGTACAATATGTAAAATAAATTGAAGTAAAACTTTTGTAATCCTATAATAAATCTTTTGTAATTCTTTAGTAGTCTTAAGTAAGCTATTTGTAACTCTTTATGAAATTACTTATATACCTAATAAGTTTTATACAAACAAGCTACATATTTTATTTTTATTTTTCATACCCAATTTTATATGAACAAGTTGCATATTTTACGTTCAAAGTGAATCTTTTGTAGTCATTTAGTAAATCTTTTATAATCATTTGATAACATTAAGTAAACTATTTATAACTTTTTATGAAATTATTTATATACCTAATATTTTTTTCTTTGAATTAAATGTATCTTTTAATTTTTATTTTTATACTCAAAACTTTTTAAGAATTTATAATTCAAAAAATAAGCTTTGATAAAATTCTTTTGTAGTTTTCTAGTAAATTATTTATAATTTTTTGTTAAATTAATTGAATATTCAATATTATATTTCAACAAATTATAATTTTTTTGTACTAAGTATTTTATAAAAATTAATATTTCTTTCTATGTAGATGACTTAATATTTGATTTCTGAAAAATCAAATAGATTAAATATACAATAAAAGTATTTTGAAAATAAAATAAAATAAAATAATATCTTTAAGATAATAGATAATTATCTTTCCATAAATTTGAGATAATCACAATTAAATCCTTTAAATAATTACCAAAAATAACAAATCAAATAATTACTAAATTACTCAACATTTTCCAAATAAAATATTTATCAAATATAATAATTATATATTTAAAAGTAATTAATCACATGAATACATAAAATTATCAATAAATCAAAAGATAGAAAATATTTTCTTCAAAATCATAAACATTAATGAAACCACATTTAGCAAAAAATCACTTAAGTTAATTAATCAAATACTTAAGCTAATAAGTATCAATTTTGGCATTCATCAAAGTCAAAAAAGTCAATATTCTCTCCATTTTTGATGATGATAAAACTTAATCAAAAATAGATTTAAAAAATCATTAAAAAAATAATTAAAATAGAATTTCAAAACATAGGTTCAAAAACATTAAAAACAAAATTTTAGAAAAGAAGGCTTCCTTTTAAAAATCTTTTCCAATCTTTTTAAAATGCTATCTGTAGTCAATAAATGCTTCCCCTAAGATAATACAAATTTGTTTGCTTATTACTCCCCCTGAAATATTGTTATAACCAAACACATAAATCCAAACAATATATACAATAATATATCATATAAAATCTAAAACATCAAAAACAGGGCATGCATATAAAACCAACCAAAACTGCATGCAACACATAACTATATTAAGCAAATTCTTCTCCCCTATCAAACAAACTATATTCTTCTCCCTCTTTTTATCATCATGAAAAAGAAAAGAAAGAATAAAAATATGGTACTAAAGTACTAATGGAAGCAATACTAAATGGATAGGGAATAGAAGTAGTAAAAATTGTAAGCTAATGGAAAGAATATGGGTTAGATGAACTTTTGGATGCTCCAGGTGGTATTAAATTGATCTTCATCATGCAATAAGACCTTGTCATTCTTCTTTGAACATGTTGGGCTATTAAAGGCTTGAGGATAAGTTATGTATCATCCTTGTCATCATCTAAATCTATTTTTATTGCTTTAACTTCTTCCTCTTCAATTTGTTCTTTAGCTGGTTATTTTTCTTTTAGCTTTGACAATGTCTTTATTGGTGAATCATCATTATCAACCTTAAGTTCCACTTCATCTTCTTATAGCTCTTGAATGATTGGTTCCTTATCTTTTATTGGCTTTGCTTCAATTTCCTTATGTTCTGGTTCATGTATACGCTATCCAGCAGGACTCCCAATCCTCTCAGTTCTTTGATAGCATTTTTTATGACTTAAGTAGCCATAATATTGGCAGCAGTAACCTATTTTAGTTTTCAGATAATAGTACTCATTAGTAGTTTAGAAACAAGAATAGTAAAATGGTTAGGTGGTAATCAACTTTTCAAAGCACTTAACAAGGGGCTCAAATGACTTCTTTAAAGATATCAAAATCTTAGTTAAATATTATATTTGTTGGCCAACTGCATTCAACTTTGCAAAATCTATTATGCCTTTTTAGCAATCTTCATCGTGTCAACATTAGCATACTATTTCTCCTCCTCTTGCTTTCTAGCTTTCTTGATAAATTGAACATTTGGCACATCCCCTTTCAAAAGATTGTTTAATGTTTCACCATCTAACTTTAACCTAAAATGCTTGAATAACACAATAAAAAATATTCCATATGATAGACCTTTTATTTTTATCATATTACTCATCCAAGACATAATCTATATAAGAAATCCTTCCAATTGATAACTTTGTTTGGAATAATTTTATATGAAGAGAATATAATTTCTGATTCCTCTAATTTCATTTTCTTCTTTTTACTTGATAATAATGGTGATTCAATGGTTTTCTTCTTTGCCATTGCTATTTGAGAAAGAACAAATTCAATTTGAGGATAAGGGTTACATGATAGAAAGAGAAAATTTAAGAGTGAGATGAAGTGATCAATTATGTTTTTCTTTTTTGGGAAAAGTAGGAAATAAGTTTATAGGATGGAAAGAGAGGGTGTTCCAATAATGGTAATCAATTTCCTTTATAAACATAAAAGGAAATAAAACATTAGTCAAAAAATATTTTAAAATCCATAAATTTAGGAAATCAAATATATAAGCCATATTTGTACCAAAAATAAAAGATACTCAAAATATATTTTGAAATCATATATTTTTGATATATATATATATTCGAAAACATTTTAATCAAAAACAAATTTTATAAAAAGACATATATACAAATTATATATATATATATATATATATATATATATATATATATAAATCAAAAAAATAGAATGCTAAAAGACATATATAGAATGTTAAAATTATACATGATTTAATAAAAGTATATATATATATGATTAAAGTATAAATATAATGCTTCAGACATATTATACCTTCCAATTATGAATTAAAAATGCATATACCAAGTTGTCTTCTTAATGACATAAATTGATCCTTACTTAGTGGTTTTATTAAAATATCAACAAGCTATTTTTTGGTAGACATAAAAATTACTTCAATGTTTCCTCTTTTAATTTGATCTCTAATAAAGTGATATCGAATATCAATATGCTTTATCCTCGAGTGTTGCACAATATTTTTGGATAGGTTGATTGCACTTATATTGTCATAATAAATTAGAATATTCACATATTTCAATTCATAATCTTTTAATTGTTGCTTCATCCATAAAACTTGCGTCACACAACTTCCGGCTAAGACATACTTGGTTTTAACTGTTGATAATGTCACATCCTGAATTTAGTGGTTCATTGTGCATTCATAAATTGATGTTATGTTGTGTTTTACATGTTATTGGTGTGAAAATGATATGAAATTATGATTATGTTGATAAGTATATGATAAGAATTGAGTTTAAAGCTCAAAAGAGGAAATTGAAAATTTTGCTGAAACCACTGAAATGGACCCTAAACGGCACTAAAATGATGATTTCTATGTTAAAAACATTGAATTTGATTGAATGGTTTTGACCATAGTGCTTGTATTAACTTAAATTAGATATATGCAAATTTTG
>CANYBF010453652.1:0-12876 GCA_948192965.1 Dalechampia spathulata
GAATGCATAAGTTAAAATGGGTAAATAAAAGTATTAGTGAAGTTAGAATTAAAAATAAGTTAAGGTGCATTTAAGGGTATAAATGTAATTTCACTAAAAGAGAAGGGTATTTTTGGAAACTAGAATTATGCATGTATGATAATTGATGAGTGTTATGTATGTCATGAAGGGTATGATATAGAAATAAAATGGAAAATATCATTAAAAAAAGGGGGATAATTTAAGGAAGGAACCAATTAGAAGGTGACACTTATCACATTTCTATTAGACCCTTCATTGATCATTATTAAAATTAATTAAATAAAAAAAGGAAATTAACGGAGAAAGAGTCGATTTTGGTGTCCATAACCCTCCATCTTTCCATTCTTCTTTTTCTTCTTCTCTTGTTTATTTCAACTTAAAGATTAACACTTTCCAAGGTAAAATTTTGTGTAAAATTTGATTTTCATGCTATTTTTGGCTAGTTTTCATTGTATGTATGCTTATTGTCTCTTATTAGTTACTGTAACTAATGTTCTTTAAGTATGGAGAATTCGGCCAAGAGAGGAATATGGAGTTTGTGCATAAGTTATTATGAATTGATATAAGAAAATGAATAAAGAAGGTTAAATATGCATGTTTGATGTATTTTGATTGAGTTTTATGTATAGAATGGATATGTATGAAAACCCTAGCCTAATTTATATGATAATGACTCTTAGGAGGTCGTTCTATGTGTTCATGAAGTGAATAAGTTGATAAATTGTGAAGAAGAATAAGAAAAATGCATGAAAAATGGATAGGAAGTAGGAAAGTGCATAGAAAATAGTTGCTGCCCGATTTTTCACTTCCTTATAAATGACCTATATAATTCAGTTTTAATGTATAAATCACTAAATTATATATAAATATAATGAATTATGGTGTTAGAATGATGAAAATAAATTTTGAATGCAAGTGGAATGAGTTTACAAGTAATATGCACAAATGAATGTAATAAGGCAGTATGTGTGTATGGTTATGTATAGCTGCCTTAGGTTGGGTTTAAATGCATATTGGTTGAAAATTTTGACTTATAAGTGTGTATAACATGTATATGTATGTGTGTATTTAGTTTGGTAAAATTTTGAAGTAATTTGGATGCTTAAAGGAAGAGGTATGCATGATATATGCAAGTGCTTGGTAGAAATGGACCTTAAAAGCAAAGTTAGAGGTTTATGGTAATTGTATTTTGACTACCTTAATATTTGATTTTTTGAACGTGTAATATACCATTGGAAATATATTTGAATCTAGTTTCTAATGGTACCAGGCTCATAAAATTTTGATTTCATTTGCTTGGTCAAAAAAATCACATCATGTGGACTATCACATTTGAGCAGAAATTAGGCAGGAAACTTTAGTATATGGACTTTTGCATTTTGATAGCCTAAATGAATTCCAAAAATTACAAGTAATAGCTCAAATTAAATCTTATTGAGTCTAGTTTCTAATGGTATAAGGATTGCTCATGTAAAAGGTCATTAAGTTATATAAAAGCCCCATGAAAGATATAACGGTACAAAATGGTAAACATAAATCGTCAAGTTTGATAAATAAAATTTTCTTGCATACTCTAAATGCCTATATTTTGGTAACTTATTTATATGAAATTATATTTCCAAATAGGCATGGAAATGGGAAGTAAAATATGAAAGGGTTCATGATAAAAATGACTAAATGAATAGTAACCTATACCAAATGAATATTGCACTTGACCAAATGAATAGTAACTGGTTATGCATGGTTTGGCCATTTAAGAAGTGAGTGTTTAAGGTATCTAAACTTGATGTTACACCTACCTAAGCCTTATAACTCACTATTATACCTAAGGATATACATGTAAAGGTATAAAATAAGATTAATGTAACATGCTTATACATG
The DNA here is from genome assembly GCA_948192965.1 of Dalechampia spathulata. Lineage (NCBI taxonomy): Eukaryota > Viridiplantae > Streptophyta > Magnoliopsida > Malpighiales > Euphorbiaceae > Dalechampia > Dalechampia spathulata. Next base: position 1,903 of record CANYBF010453652.1, read on the forward strand.
TTATATTAAGTTTTATAAAAACATACCTATTCTAAAAATGTAATTTACATACTAGTATACAAATACATTATGTATATATGCAATTAGTTTTGAATGCAAAGGTGCGTAATGATATGTATGTGAATATTGGGTAACAATATATATAAATGAAAATGAATGATGTATGAACACACCTAATGGATAATGTTATGAAATGTGAAGTATGAAATGTTGTAAGATAGAATTATGATTATATGCTTATTATTAATTAAAGTTTAAAAGTGGTTACTTGTCATGAATGATTATGAATTCTTAAATGATGATAAGTCAAGTATAATATATAATTACTAAATAAATGTAAAATGGAAATGCTACAGGTTCAACTCATAAAGTTCATACTTCTCCTTCAAGTATCGATAAGGGCAAAGCGATAGTAGGTTTATGCTATTCACCTTAAGACCCCATATAGGGTCTTAAAATAATGATTTCTAACTTATATGCGTATGATATCAACATAATAAGTTCATATCATGAATGGCATCATATGATCATCATTGCATACGATCATTAAAATATCATTCAAACATCATGCCATGAATAATGCATACATAAAGGCATATCCATGACATATTATATAGAGGATATAAGGGGAAAAGAAAGTGGTATACAGAGTAATATTCATTGATAGCGTACTGGGTCATATAGTTATTATCGATTCCCTTGATGGAATCATACAGTATAGGTTCTTATTATAGAACCATAAAGAAATGTTATGTTCCTATGGGAATCAGAGAATGATACAGTACCCGTACATAGAGAAATGGACTCAGTATGAGATTATGTACAATCATACAGAAAAGAAATGAAATATTACAGGAAAATCAGAGGGAGAATGCTAACATGAATGCATTCTCATGAACATACATTATCATTCATATATTATGAGAGTATTATGGATGGAATAATGAATGCATTACAGTTGTGCTTATATAGATATGTACATAGAGTAATAATGTACAATACAATATTTGATATGGGAAAAATTACAGTGGATTTTTTATGGCATTTATTCTTATCTTTACACAGTATTCAATATGCATTACTTATAACAACTAATGAGTAATGCAAAATAGCATGATATGATACAATTATATTGCTTAATATTGGTTTGTCATGATTTGACTTTAATATATGATTTATGATACGTGCTCATGTCACTTACTCATTTTATAGCACCATTGAGTTTTATACTCAGTATTTATCATTTGATGAACACAGGACCAGGACTTTTGGATGAGAATTTAGGCTAACTGATCTACAATTAGAGGAGATTATGATTTTGAAGAAGCTCATTCTTGAAGCAGTTTTAGACCAATGTAACATACTCTGTGGTGTGCTTGTATATGCAACTTATTATATTAACCTTAGCAGCAGTAATACTTATGTTATGTACTTTTGTTGGGTATAATATTGATACCACTTTGTCATGTAACATTAAATATACATATCTCATATAATGAATGATGATATGGTATGCATGACAAATATATATAATAAATGTATAAGATAAAATGGATGCATACTATTATGCATTGATATTACTCATGTCTACAAGTATCATTCGATTACACGGTACATATTATTTGATATGACTAAATGCATTAACATAAAAATAATTGTATAGATTCCTTATGGAATAATTAATGATTTTCTTTCTTAGAGGATTATTAACTATTATATGGGAGCATGTTACGTCAGGTTTGGGTGTGACATATGCTTTCTTAATGTTAAAAGCAGCATTGAAATTTCTAAAAGCCTTTGAATTTATAGAATGTGTCGATAGTAAGTATGTAGGTAAACTTACTAAAAAGACAAGATTACTTAGTGAAAGTGACTACGATCATGTAAAATATTTGTTACCATTCCTTCAAGTTTTTTATGATATAACTTTTGCTCTATGTGATACTTTATATCATTGACAATGAGTATATGAAACAAATTTATGGTCTTGGTCTTTTAATTAAAGCATGATGTGATAGTGATGATCTTAATTTGAAATCAATGGCTTCAAAGATGAAAGTGAAACATGAAAAGTATTGGGGAAATATTGAGAATGTTAATATGATGTTTTTATTATTATTGTTCTTGATCCTATGCATAAGCTAAACTATGTAAATTGGATCATTGATCAAACATATGATGATGAAATGATAAATAATTTAAATATGAAGGTGAAATATGTCTTTGATTCTTTGTTTGATTCTTCTAGCTCATCACAATCATAACTTCCTCAATAACAATGCGAGTCATATCCATAACAAAGTCAACTTGATGTTGACATTGCAAAAAATCCTTCCATTTTGAGTTCTTTATTCAAGAAATACAAGGTAATTTTAAATGGTGGAGAACTAAAAAAAAGAATTTGGAAGTATTTAAGTGAGGATTGTGAGGAAGATGGTGATTCTTTTAATATGTTAATTGGTGGAAAGTTAATACGCCAAAATATTGAGTTCTTTCTCTAATGGCTCAATATGTATTAGCAATTCTTGTATCAACTATGTCTTCTGAATCAGCTTTCAGCATGGGAGGATGCATACTTAATGCATTTAGGAGTTCTTTAACTCTTAGAATTATGGAAGCCCACATTTGTGCATAAGATTGGTTAAAATCTCCAAATGACAAGATTTATATTGATCATGCCTTGGAGGAAATTAAAATGGTTGATTTAGGTAAAATTACTTATTCATATTAATATTTGATTAATTATGTTTTATTTATTATCTTCTAACTTTTTATTAATTTTTTTTATTTTAGAATCATCTTATGTTGTGGAAAAACATCCTTTAAGCAACATTGATGACCAATGAGATGAGATTAGTAGGCAAGAAATAAGAATACAATGAATATTCATTCTGATTTTTGTTAAGGAAATGAAGTGTTGGTTTTTTACATTTGATTTAGTTTTAAGAAATATATCTCATGAATTATGTTTTAGTTCAATTTCATGAATCATGTTAAAGTTTGATTTATTTTGAATCTAAATTGATTTATTTAATTTATATTTACAAGTGTGATAAATCTCCAATTCTTCTTAAGATTGAAGTTTAATATCAATCTTTGAAGAAGAATGTTTAACATTTAACTCTTTTATCTTTTTAAAAAATATTGATATTTATTGAATAATTAAGTAAATTAGAACATGTTAGATTTAAACTATGATGTAAATTTAATATTTTATGATGATTTTATAACTTCATATTAGTGTGTATTTTTATTTCGTAGAATTTTATGATTGATCATGTCTGAAAATTCCTTAGTCATGTGTTATTTGATTTTTTTTATACAAATAGACATTTTTGCAGGGATCATTTTATATTTGATTTTAAATATTTTAAATATTTTCTAAATTAATGGTTACAATTTAAAAACTAAATTATTTTTATGGTTAATCAATACATGGTTAACCGTTAATAACAATTTAAGTTTAGGTTTGACATTTAAAAAAAAACTGAAATCGATGGACTAGTTTTTTTTGATACAAATGGATCGATTAATCGGTTTATGGACACCCTTAGTCTCCAGTACTATTTTTCAACTTAAAAGTAGATCATGATACAAAGCTCATCTCAAGAATCTAATAGCTACAGACTTATAACTAATATTGAGTAGTAGACCCCCCCACTTTATCAAGAATCTTAATAATACATAAACAATCAAAATGAAAAAGAAATACAACTAGTGTTTATGATATGTTATCTAGCTTTTATAATACACTTATTACATTCACATGTAAATAATCTTAAAAAGTAATGTACATATTATAGCAACCAAACAAATAAAAAGGATCATCATTCTCATGGAGACAAGATTCCTTCTTATCTTTACTTTATTCATGACACGTTGTCACCAACACATCATGCTTTAGATATGATAATATTTATATCTATGTCTTCTATCTTCTCGTCTATTTCCTCTATCATTTCTTTCTATCTCTATACTTTAAGATGCTTTTTATGATCGATAATATTTTTCCATAGCTTAAACATTTTAACTTAAAAATTTAGATTAGGATCCTTTTTCCTCCAATTTTTAACATAGATCTCTTGCATATTTTCATCCTTCTTCAAATTTTAGATCTTCAATACCCACTACATCATTGAACTAGATAGGTAAAAATATTCTTTTATCTTCTAAGATTGAGTAGTTTATATCATAAGCTACTCATTCTAGAACCTCTTTGAAAGCTTCAATATGAAGGATCTTATTAATGGACTTTTCCTTCTTTGTACATCATCCATTTTATTCTCATGTTATCCTTATCATGCTTTTAAGATTCCACCAATTTATAAACTGAGATTAGATGTAAATCCCATAATTGGTATGGATACATTAGAGTTCCATTTGCCTCATATCTTAGTATTGTATTGGTAATTTAAAATGTAATGAGTTTAGACATTCTCCTTAACTTGTTTAATGTTACACGTATAATAGTTGGAAGATCTTTATGTGAATAATCTAAATTGAATTCTAAAATGTTGACTAAGACAACATATACAAGCTTAAGACTTTACACCACCCTTTTTGCCTCTACTTATAGATTTAGCCATTCATATGGTTGAATATGGATATACATGTGTAATGTAGAACATACTTTAAATAAGCAATTTACCAAATCAATGATCTTATTACCAATAACATACTTGACATCTCTAAGAAGATATTGATTCATTTTCTATAGATGCTTTTCCCTTTCAAAAACTTTGTTCAGAAAATCTTCTTTGTTCCTTTTATAGAAACCAAGCTTTATTTCAAGCTTTTAAATGTATTCAATAATTTCCTCAATGACACCTTTCAGATGGTTATTATTCATCTTAGATAGCCCCATGTAAAGCTTTAAATACAACCAAGAACCTTCCTTTGCAACTCCTAGACTATTACCTATTCATGTTGTTACAACATCATCTCTTTTGAGATTTGCCTTATAATATTCTACATTAATTTTTAATATAAATTCATGAAGTTTCTTAGAAGCTTCTTTAATGAGATTAGAGGCACTTTTTTCATCTTTTGAAAAATTAAGAATGTTCTCTTCAAGAATTGCTTCCTAGAGTATTTCTTCAAATCCTTTAAGATTTTCATCTCTAAATTTTATTTCAAAATCTCTTGAACTTAGTGGTTCCTCCAATTATCTACCAAATTCATCTATCCATCATAAGGGTTCAATTTATTTTACGAGTTTATCTATATATGGAGGTTTGGAATATTTGACCCTATAGTCAAATTTACATCATGATTTTCAAGAAGCTCAATTTCTTCTTCTTCTTCTTCTTTAAGAAGATCATCATTTGAGAAGTTTCCTCTCAATGGTTCTTCAGTTCATCCACTTGATAGCTTAATATCTATTCAGCTTCATTATCACCACTTCTTTTTTCATGACTATTCTTGTCATTAGAGCTTATCTTGCTCTCTTTGTTGACCATTTTGCTTTGTTAAGCTAAGGATTTCTCACCTTTTTTATGAACCTTGTTCACAAGTTCTTTTGAACTCATAACTATTAACTTACTTGGACATTCTAGTGATAAATGCCCAAATTTCTTACAGTACCAATAAAGATTATTCTTTGATATCTTTGCTTTCTTCCTTATCCTTCTCGGAATAAAGCTTATTCTCTCATTCTCTTTTTCCTTTTGCTTAAAGGGATATTACTTCCTTAAATGCCTTTGACTTTTGTAGTGCTAGCATAGCTTACTTTTAGTAATAAGATTTATCTATAAAATCAACAAGTTCATGAGAAAGAGAATCAACTATTAGATTTTCATCAAATGGAATATATTTAATATCAAATATATAATAACTAAATCATTCTTGCAACCTTAAAAGTCTAGTTTGTCTAGCCTCTTTGAAGTTCATATTCATGAATCTTTTAATATAGGTTAAATATGTTATAAGAATGAACTTTTTAGATGCTAAAAGATATAAAAAGCTTTTATATTATTTTTTGTAATAAGAACTTCTTTTTCATAAATTGGATAGTTCAAACTTGTACCTTTAAAAGTTTCAAACTAATACTTATAAATAGGTTTAAGTTTTTTACTCTTAATTTTGAGGATTACACCCAATTATTATTTGAATCACTTATCTCTAAAACTAACTCATATGTATTAAAAGGTAAATTCAAATAAGGTAAAATTTTCATTCTTTCTTTTACTTATTTTACAACCTAAGTGTCTTCATTATCCTAAATATCATGGTTTTTTTTATTTAAGGTTTTCTTTGCAATCCTACTTAAGTATTTAGATAACTCTTTAACTAATTATTGAGCATAGCTAGCAAGTTCATAAAACTTAACCTTTATACTTACTTTCTATCCTTTAGTTTGTTAGGAAATATAATTATTTTTTTAGATATATGGTCTTGCAATCATACCTTTCTTTTAGCTATTTTTATCCCTAAGAACTTTACCCATTCCTTAAACCATTCTATCTTTCATTCATATATAATTATACCTTCTTTTTGAAAGATATCAATCACTTATTCTAAATTACTCATGTATTTAGTTTTGTTATTACTTAAAACTAACACATCGTCTATATAGACCACATAAAAAATTTTCAATGCTTTAAATGTATTGTCCATTTTACTTTGAAAAATACTCGGACCATTCTCTTCAAGTCGAATAGCATAACCAACCATTTATATATTCCTTGAGAAGCATTTGCACTTACCATGCATGGTTTGTGACTATTAAGGTTGGAATAGAGTATGGACTTATACTATCCCTAATCAAACATTTTTCAAGTAACTTAGGAATTTATTTATCAAATTCCTCTATCATATCTTCAAAATAGATTATGTTTTTGGCTCTAATGATAATGTCAGGGTGTTTTAATTATAATTTAGCTTTGATATCATTCAAAACCCATGACTTTAATGGACCATCATTAAAGTTATCAATGAGTTTAACTAGGAACTTATCTCATTTAGCTCTTATTAATTGTATACCTCATACAATAAACCTTTCTATTGTATGTTATATTCTAAGATGCAATTGTTCATACCAATTGTTATCATTTGAATCTTCTTGTGATCTAAATAAATAATCTATCCATGTTTCACCATGTTATGCTTGCACTGTGAATGTTAGTTCATAAGGAATAGATCCATACAACTCATATGCTTTGACTAGATAAAAGCTAAACTTAAGTTTGGGTTTAGGTTTTGCAAGAGTTGTGATGTTTACACCTATAAAAGAAACAAAGCTTTCATCCTACATAGAAGGATAATTTTCTCCTTTTTAAGGAGGCATTCCCTAATATCATGTTTATATTTAATTAAAGGAAGGCAAAAATTTTATCAATGGTGAATTAGACATCTCCTCATGGGTAACCACATTTACCTCTCCACCTATCATTCTTAGTACCATAAGTTATGTTAATTAATATTACTATTCATCATATAGTGCATTTCATCTTGCATTACTAATTATTGCACTTATGTTAATTAATACATTTAAAGAATAATCATAATAACCTAAAAATTTGTATGTTACCTCAATGTAAGTGCTAAGATTTATTTCTTCTAAGCTAAATATTTTCTTTTAAATTCAATATTATATTCTTTTCCTTTTAAGTGATTTAAGAATATCTTATTTATCTTAAAGATTCAATAAGTTTGGTGAGAATCTAAATCTTAGGCCAATTAAATTCTACAGGGTTGATTTCTTTTTTATGGAATTGCTTATAGTTATAAGAACCTTCTTCAAATGATTCATTTCTTTAGAAATATTCCTTATTCCAAGATTGGTAGTATTGATAAGTCTGAGTATTATCCTCGTATGATACACCAAGTACTTGGCCTGTAAACTCATTTTATTCATTTTATTGGATTTGATTCTCAAAGTTAATGAATTTCCCAAAGTTGTATCTCTTAAAGCCATCAAGTAATTTAGATAACTTTGAAATCAGACTAGACCATTAACTAGGTTAGTATAAATACCTGATATCAGCTAATCTTTAAACTTTTCCATCTTTTGTTTAAAATTGCTACTATCATAGGACTATTCATTATAAGATTAAACAAAGGTGCCAATTCTACTTAGATTAAACCTACATAAATGTACTTATACTCTCTTTTTTCCTAATTAACCATTTCTTTGATTTTAATGAGGTTAATTAGTAGTACATCCAACATTTCCAATTTTATACTAGAAACTGAGTTGTAGACTTGTATTAGGAGACAATTACCATTGATTTAAAGTTGAATCTTGATTTATTTTAATAATGTTAATGTCGACCTTAGATAATTTCTATTTTAAACAGCTTTTAAATGGATTTTTATTCTAGAATAATTCCTCATGTACCAAAGCATTATCCAAAAGGACTAAGTCTTCATTTATGATAACTTCATTTATTATCATCATGAATATTATGATTTATGATGTTCATAAATTAGATTCATCACTATCAATTTCATTTTCAAATACTACTTCAAATATTAAATCTATTTTAGAGTTTATATCATATAAGTCCTCTTTTTGCTATAGGTTCATATCTTAGACCTACTTTTGCTATAAATTCAAAGATTTTCTTTCCTTTTATTTTTGTTTGGACAAGTATAAGCTTTATGGTTCTTTACACTATAAATCCAATAATAAGAAAAATTACTCAAAGGCCTTCCCTTAAAACACTTAAGTTCTCTATCATATTTTTTTCTTGAAGGCATTTATCTCATTCTTGTCTCTAAGGTTGGTTTTATTTCTAATAAGCCTAGAAGGTCTATTAGAGTTTCTTTTAACCTTTCTTTCTCTTCTCAATATTCATCTCTTCTTATAGCCTTTAAAATTCTTCTTAGAAGAATATCCTATCCTAGATTTTTCTTCTATTCTTGAGGAACAATCGTACCTACCAAGAACATACTCAATCTTAGATTAACTCTTATTCAAATAAGGAAGATGCTTTGAATCTTACCTTACTTGGAGTTCAATACATGTCTTTCTCATAGCATAACTAATCGTTTGAATCATCCCACCTAAATAATCCATTACATTATCTTTGTTTAAGAGTAGTTGGAAAGCCATTTTTGTTACTTCTAGCTAAGGTTCAAGCAATTTAGCAAAAATTAATTATAACATGTAATTTTGAGATGTCAAATCAAAATTATAATAATATTTTTGAAACTCATAAACACTATTATTAAAATGGCATATATCATAGATTTATAGTTTCATTAAAGTCATTAAAGATTATTCTTTTTCTAATGACCCTATAGATAATAGAGAAAACACAAAATTCTCTTTTTTAGGCATACCACTATAGCTAATAAACTATTAGTCAACACTTATTTGTTAATTTTATCTTTGATATTTATATGAACTACTAGTGATTCTTAAATATTTTTATGCATTGCCAGTCATTATAGCTTTGTACGATTCATACGCTCTAGCAAGGGTGTATACATTAAATTTAATGATAATCCTGATCATGGTTATCTATTTGTTTATCTTTTCTGACACATCCTTTTCATAATCTAAGTTGAGAAAAGCTGTCAAACTAATTACATGCCTTAAAAGATTATCCTTAGGAATTCCATAAGGATAATTAGATTTGTATATAGTATTCTTTGTAGATACAAGTTTGTTAAAGGTTTTATTATTTATGTGTAACATAATTTCATCTACTAGTCTTTAAGACTTTCTATTATATTAAGCTAGATTGCAATTATTAGTTTTAACAACTTTAATTTCAGGATCTACAATAAAAGGAATCATTTTTTCTTTTCTTAATTTTAAAATATTTTTTTTGTTACAAGTCTTTTTTGAGCTTTCAAAGACCTTCCTTTCTCTCTCAATCAATTACATCTATTCTCTCATTCATTAATTTTCCTACTTCATTTATTAAAATATTTTGTTTAATTAGTGAAACTTCTAGTACTCATTGTAAATGAAATTTTTTTAACAATTGGTTCACTTCATTTTGACTATTTTCAAATAAAATTAATATAGATAAATTATTTGAATATATGATTTTGGTGCTTAATCAAAATTAATTTTTTACAAATTTTCTTTCAAATAGTATTAATTTTATTATTCCAAGAATTTATTAAATTTTTAAATATTCATCTAATAAAAATAAATCAAATTAGAAGTGAAAATTTTAATTTTAAATTTAGTTATCGAATTTCTTTTTTCTAAAAGTAAAAAAGTAATTAAAATATGGTTTTATGGAAATAATTTTCATTTTACATTATTTTGGAAAATAGTTTTGTAAGACAGATTATTTGTTTCCTTTTCTCGTATTTCAATGGAATATCGAAAATCTTCCAATATTATTAAAAAAATTATCCCGATAAAAAAATTCAAAATGCCAAACAGAGCAAAGCTACATCAGCGCAGCTCTGGCCCAATAGAACATTCTTAACTGCACAGTATAATCAAAATTAGGGTTTTGAGCTCTTTCCTGTTAACGGTTTCGTGCCTCCTCTGCCAGATTTCAGACCGAATCCTTAACAATGGCGGAACAGGTTTTCTATCTTCTCTTTTCAATCTCTGATTCAAAATTGGAGCATTTGTTTTACCTGTTGACTTATACATGTTCCTTTGTTTTGTTTTGTTTTTGTTTTTGTTTTTTTTACAGACTAAAAAGGAATTTCTTAAGCAACCCAAAGTGTTTCTCTAGTAAAAACCAAAAGAAAGAAGAATTTACTTTCAACAAAGAAATAATCTTATTGTCAGCTATGATGGGCGCCCGCAAAAGAAGAAAATGGGGGCGCCACAATTGCTGATTTTAATAAAAAAAAGGAAAAGTCAGAAAAATTGGCTGAGGTACGCGTACCCTCTGCCTATAAATAGGTAGAGGCAGCAAACGTAAATCCCATCCCAAAAACATCCCACAGAGCACAAAACACGAGAGAAAAATAGAGAGGAAGAGAAAAAAATATTTGAGAGTTTATTTTGATTCGTTTTGTAACTCCAAATTATTTTCTTTTCAATAAATTCTT
>CANYBF010453759.1:0-11016 GCA_948192965.1 Dalechampia spathulata
GGTGGGTTGTATTTGCCCACATTTATTTTCTGCTTTTTATGCTTTCTTTACTGCTTTATTTATGCTTTCCTTATGCTTTCCTTATTTGTGCTTGTTCCTTTGTTGCCCTATGCCATGGAAAATACTCTAAATGAACTTGAACCTTAAGTGTGTGCTAGGAGCCTTCATTAAATTTAAACAAATGAGCATATTAAGATGGAATACAAATAGATTTGAAAATCCCGAACCCATACTCTGAAGAAACTAAAGTCGTTTTCAACTCTGGAAAACCTAAGTTTTATTTCCTAGTTTTCAAATTAATTCAATTGGATTAATAGAAACAAACTAGGTGGTGACTCCACATCCACACTCTACTTTCTCAAAAGTTAAAAACTGGTAAAAGCGGTAACGGAAACGGACAAAGCTCACAGAATGCCAACTTCAGATGATTTACTCGCGGTGTTGCCATCAGTCTCATTGAGGACCATTGATCAGCCTTGGTCATCTAGCCCAAACAACGGGCTCCTAGTGGCAGAATTGGGATTTAAGCCTCAACGCAAGCACCCTTGTGAGTCAGGTACACTTCCTGCTTTGTATGAAAAGTCATGTTATGATCAGATCACATTTTGAAGACTTACGCACGTGTCGCCTCAAAATGATCCTGATCAGAGGGCAAACTATTGACCCTGACTTTTCGCCATCGTGCAATTTTGGGCTTTTATTGATTCCGCTCGATTTTAGTCCCCGTATCGACCCCAATTACTGCATATAAGCCTCTGTAGGCTTCCCTTGGGTATTCTGGTGTACAAAATACATTAGAGCTGGTGGGGCCCACCATGATGCCTGGAAGGGCCCACCACCCTCATTTCTCCATTCTGAGTATTCTATACATGCAGAACACCCTTCACTGTTGCCTACGCAAGGCAAACCACTTGAAATGCAAAATATTACATTTTTGGCCTTGGGTACTATTCACCATGAATAGTCCATAGGTGAGACCCATCAGGCAATGGCGGGGCCCGTAACCCCTGATAACCTATTCTGTGTATTCTGTACTTACAAAATACATTTTCCAGTTGCCTTAAGCAAGGCACAGCGCTTGGCATCACAAATGCCATCTTCTGGGCCCACTATGCTATGGGGCCCACCTAGGATATTAGTAGGGCCCACTACCTCTATTATCCTATTCTGTGCATCATGTACTTATAGAATACATCTTACGCCTGCCTACGCATGGTAGGATACACAGAATGCAAAGTATTACATTTTGAACCTAGGTCACTATTCACTATGAATAGTACATAGGCAGGGCCCGCTTTCCCCATTAACCTATTCTGTGTATTCTATACTTACAGAATACATTTCACTGTTGCCTTACGTAAGGCACACCACGTGGCATCCTGAATGCCACATTTCTGGGCTCACCGTGCTGTGGGGCACGCCAAGCACTAGTGGGACCCGCTACCCACTGTAATCTATTCTGAGTGTTCTTTTCGCATAAAACATATCTCTTTTGCTACCTTACTCGAGGCAAAACGCTCGGTATACCATTTACCACATTCTGGGCCCATTACGCTGTAGGGCCCGCCTAGTACACTGGTGGGGCCCACCACATCTTTCAACTCATTCTGTGTTCTGTACTTACAGAAAACATTTCACTACTGCCTACACGAAACAGAGTGCACAGAATGCAAAATATTGCATTTTGGACGTTTCGTACTATTCATCAGAAATAGTACCCAGGTGGGGCCCATCACCTTCGTCGATCCATTCTGGGTGTTATGTATGCACAGAACACCCTCTACATCTTGCCTACGTGAGGCACAGCACTTGGCATCCTGAATGCCAATTTGAGGGCCCATAACGCTGTGGGGCCCACCAAAGGCACTATTAGGCCCTGCTACCCATTTTGCTCATTTTAAGTGTTCTGTACACACAGAACACATTTTCATTGATGCCTACGCAAGGCACGATGTATGGCAGGTTGAATGCCACATTTTGGCCACATGACACTTTAGGCCTAAAACGGGCCCATTAAAGGAACTCGTTGTTAGGGGCCGAATTTGGCAAAATTGATAACTACAAAGTGACTCTGAATGTCGATTGAATCTCAGTTGACATGTGACACACATTACATTTCACCCATACGAGGTGAAATACATGAATTAGGTGTATAGCACTATGTACGTAGGATTTAGCAAAATAAGGCTGGTCGGGGTGCCCACTTTGGGCATGTATTGCGACTGGTTCCAGTGTCGGAATGGCTTGATTCAAGCTTCCATTCCCAAGACTAAGTTACAGACATGAATTTTGCATATTCATTTGCCATTTGGGCACACCGTTTGCCCCTCGTTTGGTCCATCCAAAATGGTTGCTAACCTAGTTTTTCTGGGACTGCCTGCACAGGCTGGTCGGGGTGCCCACTTCGGGCATGTATTGCAACTTGTTCCGGTGTCGGAATGGCTTGATTCAAGCTTTCATTCCCAAGACTAAGTTACAGACATGAATTTTGCATATTCATTTACCATTTGGGCACACTGTTTGCCCCTCGTTTGGTCCATCTAAAATGGCTGCTAACCCAGTTTTTCCGGGACAGCCTACACATGATGGTCGGGGTACTCACTTCGGGCACGTATTCCGACTTGTTCCGGTATCAGAATGGCTTGATTCAAGATTCCATTCCTAAGAGCAAGTTGCAGACATGAATTTTGCATATTCATTTGCCATTTGGGCACGTGTTTTGCTCTCTGTTTGGCTCGTGCAAAATGGGTATCCGCCATGGTTTTTTCCCACATTGGAAAAAAATGGGACTTTGTCCCACATTGCCAATCTCATGACTTGCACCCCTCCTAAGGCCAATATAAATACAAGGCTAAGCCTTCCTCTTCTAACACACAAAAATATATCTTAAAAATTATACTAAAAATATCATATAAATGGTATATATTTTAATTCTAACACATGGGATTAAAATAACTTAGTAAAATTTTAATTAAGTTTAGCGACTAATTAAATTTTTATTAAATCCTAAGCTTTTGGGAATTTTGGGGGAGCAACTTCTAGCCCTGGTAAGTCATTTCTTCCTTTTACTTTTTAAGTTAATTAAGCTTTTCTGCCATGTTTAGCTTATTTTCTTAATTTAGCTTTACTACCATGTTTCGCTTATTGTTTTATTTAGCTTTACTGCCATGTTTAGCTTTTTACTATGCCATGTCATACACCATTTATGCCATGTCATCATACCACATGCCATGATGAATAGCAACTCATGAATAGTAACTCATGATTATTATTCCATCATGCCATGTCATATGCTAATATATCATGCCACATGTCATACGCCATTTATGCCATGTCATCATACCATATTCCATGATGAATAGTAACTCATGAATAGTAACTCATGATTATTATGCCATCATGCCGCGTCATATGCTTATATGTCACGTCACATGTCATACGCCATTTATGCCATGTCATCATGTTAGATGCCACGCCACATGTCATACGCCATTTATGCCACATCATCATGTCACATGCCACGCCACATACCATACGCCATTATGCCATATCATCATGTCACATGTCACACCACATGTCATACGCCATTATGCCATGTCAGCATGTCACATGCCATGCCTCATGTCATACTCCATAATGCCATGTCATCATGTCACATGCTACACCCCATGTCATACGCCATTATGCCATGTCATCATGTCACATGCCATGCCACATGTCATACGCAATTATGTCATGCCATCTTATATCCATCGGACTGCGGCTCTTGATTCGTAATTTTATATGGCATAGAATTAGTCAATCAAGTCCTAAATTTTGTTTGCTATTAACGATCTTGCTTGTTTATTTGCCTTTTGCACTTGTGCTACCCGAGGTGGAAATTTCTCGAGGAGGTTGAGACATTACTAAATGTCTTGGATTTTTGTACCGACAAAGATCCTTTGTAATAGAATAGTATTATTCCCCATTTTAGGATTTAGCATTGAATCCATGTGTATCCCCCATTCTCCTCGATCCCTTTCATTGGCCTTTCAGTATTTTTATTCGTGGATGAATTTATATTTGCTAAATATATGTCATCATGTCACATGCTATGTCACATGACACATCACACACTTTTATGCCATGCCATGCCATAACATATATTATCTCGTATGCCAATACAATCCAAATACGCCAATATGCAATGTAATACGTGCAACTTATCACGCTATCCTATATACCATGACACACCGTATGTCATACCATGTTGAATACCAATTCACATACATATGACTATGCCATGACATGCATATGTAATTCCATTACACACATATATCGCTATGTCATATCATGCATACAGTATGTCATTCACTATGCCATATCATACATATGCCATGCCATACATCATTCCACATGTCATGAACATGATATATCATACATTATTTCCACATGCCATGCATATGCCATGTCATTCACCTCACATATCATGCATATGATATGTCATTCATCTTCATATGTCATGCACATGATATGTCATACATTATTTCCACATGCCATGCATATGCCATGTCATTCACCTCACATATCATGCATATGATATGTCATTCATCTTCACATGTCATGCACATGATATGCCATACATTATTTCCACATGCCATGCGTATGCCATGTCATTCACCTCACATATCATGCATATGATATGTCATTCATCTTCACATGTCATGCATATGCCATGTCATTACATATCATGCATATGATATACCATTTATCTCACATGTCATGCATATGCCATATCATTACATATGATGCATATGATGTGCCATTTATCTCACATGTCATGCATATGCCATGTCATTACATATCATGCATATGATATGCTATTTATTCCACATGTCATGCATATGCCATGTCATTACATATCATACATACGATATGCTAATTATCTGACATGTCATGTATATGCCATGCCCCTCACCATATACGCCATTCATACGCCACACATACCCAAAATGCCAAAATGATCCCAAAAATGTTAAACGTATTACGCTATGCTTATATATCATGCTAAGTTGCCATATCATGCATATGATATGTCATTCACGTTCACATGTCATGCATATGCCATGTTACTTTTTTTGCTATTTCACATACCATGCATATGACATGCCATCCAAATGTCATATAGCATTATATGTCATTCTACGTGCAACCTTGCAATGCCAAATCACATGTCGCACTGTGTGCTTACATTTACGCTCGTATGCTTGCCTGCTTAGGATAATTAATCCCAACTATAATGGTGAAATCAATTTTGGAAACTCATAGAATAGATCTCCACCACCCGAACCCAATCTCTGAAGGGTTTAACTAGCACTCATGCTATGGGTCGGTTGGACCAATCCAGAACTATCCGTTGGTGACTCCCTTATGAATCTTTTAAGTCCGTATCATTTCCTAAGGGAACCCCTTAGGAAGACTACGCTTTCACTCCAAGTGCGATCCTCGATTCATGACTTTCACAAGCCTCACTCTGGGCCCCGGCAGAAATCGGCGCTCACATTATGATACATGAAGCATCAATTTTAGGACATGATCTAACATACTTGATCATGCATTGAGTTGACATTTATCCATACTTAAACCTAAACAAGATTATGGATAGTGAAAGGAGTTTATTGTAGCAATATCTGATATGAAAGGGTTGTAGCCAAACTATTGACCTCTTGATATTTAGGTACTCATGATATATGATTAGAAACTACTCTTGATTTACATATGATATTAATATTATAATATGTTACTAACATGTCAAGAACCTAAAAATGTCACACTTAAAGTTAAAGGATTATAAATTATAAATGAATGTTGATTCAATATAATATATTATTTCATGGGTATATGATGACTTGGATTTTTCATTTTTATTATATAGAGCATCAAAAGATCTTTAATTTGGTACCAATATCATGTAAATTTGACAAGTAGAACTCAAGATACACTTGATTTAAGGTTGCATGTGTAGTGCACATGTCATGCATGTGATTATGCATGTGCATGTCACATAACTTGCACATGCATGGTATAAGTTGGAAAAGGAAGGTCACATGATAATGATGTACCTTATTAAGGATTGGGGTGTATCTCAAGTCATATGCCAACTAGGATTAAGTCAAGCTTATGTGTATGACATATAAGTTGACATATCAGCCTTAAATGCCACATAAGCCTTAGGCTTTAATTAAAATCTAATTAAGGCTACAAAAATATATGGTTTACCTCTCCTATTCTCTTCCTCATATTCTTCATTTAGGGAAAATTAAAAAAGAAGCTTAAGGAAAGAAAAAGCTATTTAGATTTGAGGAGAACAAAAATAAAGGTTTGAAGAACAACATCCAGTCTTCTACCCTTCTTTACTAGTGTTTCTTATTAGTCTTTAGAAACATTAGTATTGTAATTTTGATTACAGATCTATTTCTCTAATTATATGGATATTTTTAAGATCCTTTGGTTTGGAGATTTGAAAGTTTGCTACAACTTTTCAGATGGTTAAGAATAAATGAGATCAACATTTTATAAGTGTGACTTACCTTTTGCCATACTTCCTCTCCATATCTATTTTATGTATGTCAATTGCTACATTCATGAAAAATGTCAAATTTTAAAAATTTAAAAATTTATTTTGCTATGTTTTCATATTTTTAACCAATAATGGTAATAAAGCCACAATTTTTAAGTACCTCTTCATTGAAAATATATAAAAATTTGGTTTCTCACCATTTTTAGCTTGTTTATTTTTAGATTTTGACCCCTTTAATGTTCAAATTTTTGTACAAAATTGCACATGTATATTCTTCGCTGACTTAACTAAATCTTTGTCAAATAAATCACATGGTCATTTGGAAATGTTTTGAGATAAAATTTGTTTTCTATGTGTATGTCATGTTGTAATTATCAAATGCTTTTTTTGCTTTATTCTTGATGTTCTTTTATGATTTATGCTTGTTTAGTTGATAAACATATTATGAATCATATTTTTAATATGTATTCATGTGCGTGGAACATTAAGAATGCATTTTTATTCAAATTAAATGAGATTTGATTCATTGAATTAAAATATGCACATATGATGTTCATATGGTATGCACATTTGACTTTTGTATATTTGGTCATATTAAATTTATTAATTTGATTAATAAATTTAATATTGATGAAGTAGATTCATAAAAGTTTTAATCAATAATTTTTAAAATTTTTGAAATTAATAATAATTTTACTTGAATTAGGACTCTTAAAGGACTAATTTTAACATGACGTGGAGTTTGACTTGGATTTTGCTTTTATGGTCATATTTGACTTTGATGTGATGTATTAAATTTAAATATGAAATGTATTGCTAGTTGGATAATTATTTAATTTGATAAATAATTTATTTAAAGGAATCAAATCAAGAAGCAAAATGACATGTTTTAAAAATACAAGCGAAAAATGAGTTTTACGAAAAAGCATTGTTTTAAAAATTTAAACCAAAATGTTTTAAAGAGAGGAATTGAAATTATAAATTTTGAGTGTATAAATTTATAGATGAATAGATGTTTATGGCATGATGGTATTTATGGATTAGACCTATCTTAAAGAAGCATATGCATGATTTCTTTTTGGTAAATAAAGCTTGCATGTCCTACCTTTTCTTCTAGAGTCTTATTATATATTCTTTTCTCATATACTTCCCTCTTAAATGTAACTTGGGATTTCTTTTAAGAAATACATAAATTAGATTACATGAGTTATAATAAAAGGAGTAAAACAAGGTGGAGAAGCAAGGTGTTACCAAGATGGAACTCCAAGATAAAATTGTAATAGAATAGATTTCCATTTCAATTTTTTTAGGGTTGTGAATCATGCATTACCTAGGTTTAACTAAGTAGATTGAAAACTCCATAATCATTATAATATAAGTTATTTATGTATGAATGTATGTGATGCATGAACATACCTTTGTATGTATGAGCTTGGACCAGATATGACGTATCAAATGCACATACCCACCTTGTATGTCTTAAAACATAAAGGAAAGAAATTCCTTAAAAGGAACACTACATCTAAGGCTTTGTATTTTTAAAAATAAGAGTGGAGAGTTTCATTTTATTCAAGTTGTTGAGCATACTTGAGCCTATTTGATATGAAGTATATCCAAGTTTTCAAAAAGAGTTAGATTTAAAATGAAATCTAATATTTGTTGGGCATACCAAAGGTAAAGGATTTCATAGTTCGAACTGAAAAATCATGCTATAAGATAATATGAATATTAAGAGTTGAGGACCCAATGATTCAATAGTCATATGTTAATATGATTGATATGAGATGTCTACTTATTGACATTAAGTTTTAGTTTATTGGGCATATCTAAGGTTAGAATTTAATGAGCATTGGATACTTACTTGCTAAGGAAAGTGAAGCATGATTTTCTCGTAGTGATAGTTGAGGGCTATTGGTTCAAAATAAAATAATAGGAAATAAAAAAAAAATTAAAGACCTAATCATACTTTTTAATATACATGATGTTTTAAATTGACAAACTACTTTTCTTTTCTCTATATTTTTAAAAGGCTAAAATTTTTGACCTACATAGTATTCTTGAATAAAAGTTAAATAGACCTAATTACATAGATTGGATTTGTCAAATCAAAATTATTTTAAAAGTGAATAGATAGCTCATGTTTTAGATCAGGCTTATCCATGCTAACCTATTGTCGATGCCTCTGAAATGGTAGAGCAATCTTATGATAAATTTGAGTGCGAGGATGAGATAGTCAGTAACATCATGCTAGGTGCTATGGACAATGACCTTAGAAAGAGTGAAAAGCTATGAACTCTCCTACTATGACTATGTATCTCAAGATAATATTTGAGGAAAAAACATGAACTAAAAGATATGATCTCTCCAAGGCACTTTTCAAGTGCAAAATGGCTGAGGGTGCATCTGATGTCTTACATGGCATCAAGATGCATGGGTATATCAAGGGATTAGAGGCTCTTGGTTTTACTGTATAGTTAGAGTAGGTGATTGACCATATTCTTCAAGGGTTGCCTAATAGCTAAGGATACTATCTTTAACTATCAAATGAACAAGGGAGAGACTATCATCTTTAAGCTCATTAACTTGTTGAAGTATGCTTAAGAGGCTAATAAGAAGAACTATAAGTTAGACATGATAATGAGCTCTTCTAAGAAGAAGTGCAATGCTTAGAAGAAGGGTAAGAAGCCAACCCTAAAGCTAAAAGGAGTCATGGCTAAGAAGAAGGTTAAAGAAAGGGCTCTAAATGGTACTTGTTTCCATTATGGTAAGGATGGCCATTAGAAGAGAAACTACAAGGACTACCTGGAGCAATTGAAGAAGGATTAACCTTCAACTTTAGTTATATTTATGATTGAGGTTAATTTCAATGCCACTTTTAATAATAAATGTTTGGTATTAGATATTGGTTGTGCATCTCTTATTTATTATGATTTTCAAGGGCTAAATAATAAGATCAAGTTAAATAGAAGTAATGTAGACATTTGAGTTGTTAATAGAGCAAGATTTATTGCATAAGAAATAGGGACTTATGTATTACATTTAACATCTAAATTGAATTTAGAACTTAATAACTATTATTTTATTCATAGTTTATCTAAAAATCTTATTTTAATATCTTGTCTTATAAAACATGGTTTTAATCTTTCCATTAATAGCAATGATTACTCAATATTTAAGGATAATATATTTTAGTATTATGCAAATATTGATAATGGAAGTTACATATTGGATAATTCAAACCTCATTTGCAATGTTTAAACTAAAAGGATAAAATGTGATAATCCTAATCCACTATTTCTATGTCATTGTCGCCTTGGCCATATAAACAACACTTGCATGTCTAAGTTACGCAAACTTGGTAACTTATATTCATTTGATTATGAATCAAATGAAATATGTGAATCTTATTTATTAGGTAAAATGATAAAATCACGTTTTAAAGGAAAGGGTGAAAGGGCTAAAGAGGCATTAGAGCTCATACATTTAGATGTATATGGTTCTATGTCTACACATACTAGAGGTGGATACAACTATTTCATTATATTTATTGATGATTATTCAAGATATGGATGTCTATACTTAATAAAATACAAGTTTGGAGCTTTTAAAAAGTTCAAAGAATGAAAAAATGAAGTAGAGAAATAACTTGACAAGAGTATTGAAACTCTTCAATCATATTAAGGTGGTGAATACTTAAGCCAAGAGTTTTTAGACTATCTCAAGGATAATGGAATTTTTATCACAGTGGACACCTTATACACCATAACATAATGGTATTTTTGAAAGGGGGAATTAAAATCTATAAGATATGGTTTGGTCCATTATGAGCCTTGTAAAGTTACCTAAATCATTTTATGTTTATGCATTAGAGACTACTATTCATATTTTGAATACTCCTATATAAATCAATTGAAGTTGCACTATATGAGATGTGGTTTAATAAGAAAATTATGATTTTTAATATGAAGGTATGGGATTATTCTATTTATATGAAGAAGACAATGTTAGATAAGTTAGAGGCTAAATATGATAAATACTATTTTATGGGTTATCCTAAGGAAGCCATAGGATACTACTTTTATCATCCTTTAGAACAAAAAGTGTTTATTTCAAAGCATGCAATTTTCTTAGAGAAGAGTTTCTTCTTAAAAGGGAACATTGAGAGTAAAGTTAAACTTGATGAAGTTCAATAACCATAAGATGAGGCAAATCAATTATTTGATCTTATTGATGATCTACATGATGATGTAAAAAATATTCCTATGGAAACACAAGCTCCTAAACACTCAACTATAGTAAGATCTATACTTGAGAGGTGTTACACCCACGTTAGAGACCCCAGGAGTTAAGTGTGTACACGTGTCTAGGGCTTTATGTGAATGTATATATATAAATGCATATGTGCATATGATGATGGGTTGATGTATATGTGTGGATGTATTGATATGTATGCGTGT
>CANYBF010454063.1:0-14344 GCA_948192965.1 Dalechampia spathulata
ACTAAAATTAAGGTCTCAAGATGGTAAAATTAAAATTTATAAGATAATTTTAAAAATTATGATAAATTTATATATTTTAAAGTATATAAATAAGTATGATGAGATGTGAAAATGATAAAAATAAAATAAACAGGATGAAAATATATTAAAAACTTACATGAAATAGAATGAATGGGACGTAAAGGATGATATAAAGGGATTCCATTTAATAATATATTAAGAAGAAAGAGGTGCAAATCTCACAATTACGGGATCCGAAAAAGCAGACTGAATGATCATCGTATGATTAGGTAATTTTGTCATTTATGAGAATCAACCTACCTGAACACCCTCCCACGTCACCAAATACTTTGTGGACGCGTGGCAAGTCCCGAGACAGGACGAGGGCCACGTCATCTCCCACTACAGAGATGTTGAGGTGGAAGTCAGCTCGTGAAGCTGCTGCTGTTGTTTGTCTGAAGAGCAGACAAATTGATTCGCGATTAGCTTAGGAAAACTTCTTAGGACCTGATTTTAGGGTCCTCTGCACCCACCCTTTGCCGGAAACTAATTTATTATTATTATTATTATCATTTGTAGAATTATATATTCCATATATCTTTTAACCATCCACTATATTTGTCAATATATTCATCACTGTTAATTTCATCTAAAAATAATATTTTAATTGACTAATAAAATTAAAACAAATTAAATTTATCATAATTGATTAATAATAGCTTAATCGAAATCAATTTTACATGGTATTATCATTCAATTTAATAAATAAAAAAATTTATTAAAAGTCATAATAAATTAGTAATTTTTAGATGATTTAATTGGTGATATTAGTACAACTTTTTTCAAAATGAGATATTGTTTGAAAATATGTATAGAATTATATATATTATTATGATTAATTTAGTTAATTCAATTAATCACTTTAAAATTACATGAATCATATCAATTAATCCTAAATATTTAAAATCAAATTGGACTGAAGGTAAGATGATTGTAAGAAAAGACAACCGAGCCAGAGACTAAAAGTCCAAATGCAACGACGCTGGACAAGAAAACAACATGCCTCACGCTGCCCTATACAACGAGAATGTGATTTCAACTGAGATATATACAACGAAGCTTCACTTTCAATAATTTCTTTTAAAAAGAAAACACCTTATTTTAAAATTGAACCGTACAGATTATGGAAATAAAGTCACGTTTTTGACTCCTTAGTTTCCGCAAAGATGTTTAATTTTGTCCAAGTGTTTTAATTAATAGTTGGTAATAAATGCTGCAGGGCAAGTTGAAGTTATCATCTGGTAGTTAAAGTGGACTCGATCTTAGTTCGATTTTTAATTTACAATTTCGTCGGCTGAGGCTTACCTTCATTTCTAACCATTAACCCTCTCTATGTATAGATATTATATGATAAATAAGTGGCTAGAAAACCTTTACAGCGCTTGTAGATGTCTAAGGGCATGTTCATGTACCAATCATCTTCTAATAATTGCAATCAGCTAGGTCAACTAAAGTTGGCTACCAGGGGACAAAGTTAATAGGTTTTAGGTTTTACTCTTAAAATCGCTTTTTAAAAACCGGTAATAAAAATCAATTAGGATAAGCTAAACCCATCATCTATTATTTTAAGATAAATGATGAATTAAAGTTTTAGGTGATTTATTATGATTTTAAAGGTAAGAACAGCTACTCCTGTTGAATAGAAGCTAGGATTGGGTGGTTGAAGGTCCGTACAAAGCCTGGAACATGAAAGTTATAGAAGCCTAGAGAGAGGAGCAACTGAAGTTGGGCCTGTCTGTGAAATGGGTAATCTTAGGCAATTACCAGTGGAGTAGCCCCTGGCAAATGGACCCATATCTTGGATTGAGGCGGGGATCATATTATACATGTTAATATTTTAAAAATCAAAAGAATCCCACGGTGCCATGGGATGAGGATGAGGTCAATATAGCTGAAGTTTTGGTATCAGACATCACCGGGGAAAGCTTCCCCTTAATTATTTGGTCGATAGAAATATTTTGCATTTCCAGAGCAAGAGAATCTGAATTAGTTCAAGTGAGATTAGGAAGATCAGGTCAACAAAACTTACGAATGAATTGCAGAATTATTACCAGAGAACACTTGAATTCACCTGTGGTTTTTACAAATCTTGTTCAAGTACTTTGATCTCTTCCCATCCAAGCTTTTTATATATGTAATTCTTGAATGGCTTTCACGGGTAAGGGTTAATCTATGACTTTTAAATCAGGGGTAAACGTAAAAGATCTTCGATCGATCGTGCCAACCTGTTAAGCAACCAGAATCGATTCATCACTTGCATGGAAAGCCGTCGGGTTCATTCAAACATGCAATTATGTGGAAATTCTCATTGCTCAGGTCAGCCTAATCACACAGCTGCGCATAGTGCTCCTGAAATATGAGATAAAATTAACCAAAAGTCAGTAACATGGCTAATGTCTCTTCCTATTAAGAAACAACGGAAATATGCATCATAAACCACCAGTATGAATGACTCATCTGTGAATCACTGGGCCAAGCCAGATCTATATCAGCGTAGACATATTGCTAACTAATTTACTGACTTTACTGATTTCCCACTTAAAATGACATCGAATTGTTGAAATTTTCGATGTCATTTTAGATGGGAAATTTTCCTTTTAATTATTTTGGTGGTAATTATGTAAGGAGCATCACGACTCACATGAAGCTCCTATTTCATTATAAAATTATCATGAAATTCGCTGCTGGTTTGCATCCGTGTGAGAGAGAGATAAAAAAAGAGCAACGGAAGGAGGAAAAAGAAAGGACCTGCGGACCACGTGGAGCAGCAAAATTTCCTTTCATCGATGTGGTTTACATCAAGCCCAACGAACCATGATCCAGCACTGACATCGTCATGGGCATATGTTCGAAGAATAGATCTGCCCAGAAAGACAGTATTCAACCACCATTGTAGTAGTTTGCCTATTTAGTGTATACACTGTCTGTAAGTGGATAAGGGGAAGATTATACCTGTTAATTGAAATAAACCGAGCTAACGCTTGTGAAATAGCATAGATTTCACCCGAGGCATGTCGAAAGTATCTGCGTGAAAGCAAAGAGATACTGATGGAAAAATACTGCAGAATGCTAAATGCAGTCGGTCATAAATTATGCCCGTCTTTAAACTAGGAATAGGAATTTGCAATTATAAGACTTATCACTCATTCCCGAAACCGAAAGAATTAGGCAAATGGAGCAACTTACTCAATTGTTAAGCTAAAGCATTTTAGACATAAAACTGCAATAACTTTACAAATATCTTTCCATTAAGTAGGAAATCAGAAGATATACTAACGATTTTCCATCACCGAACTTCCACCACTCTGGTTCATACCATTTGTCGTTCCTACAAAATGCAGATAATGCACCAGATGCACATATAAATACTGTTCACTGTTCACTAAGAAAACAAGGTTATCAATGACCCAACCACTAGCAATCAAACTTACATCTGAGAGAAAACTTCCCCCGATCTCATACATCCAATATAAACACGAGGCTTGTCCAAATGAGTAGAAAGTGTCGCTCCCAGGGCATCTGTACAACAAATGAAGGACAATTCATATGACCAATAAAAGTTGCAAATGTCAAAATCGGTGCTATTCAAATTTCTTAACCCTTGACCAAGATAAGTAAACATCAACTTTTTTTTTTTATCAATTTTAAAAACCGGTTCTTTCTTGTTTAGTTTATCTGCACTCTGAACCAGGTAACTCATTTAATATATCTACAACTTGATCAATAACCTAGATGGACAAAATTAAATAGTAAATAGGAGTTGTGAACATGTCCTCACAACATACAAGGTCATTCCTCAGAACATTAAAAAATAGGTGCAGATTTCAGATGCTAGCAAAGGGGATTCACAACTTTGCAAAAAACCTCAATGAACTTGTATAAGTACATACCAATATTAACAAAAACATCATCATTGACCTTAACATAAAACTCAGCGTTCCAATTCTCTACAGCATGTATAAAGAATGATTTCGTCTTTTTTGAATTCTCCTCAGTTGCCTCCACTTGACTATCCTGTCGAGGTGAATTGGAGAACATAAACAACTAATATTTACTACTTCAGATCACCCATCTCCGAACATGTTAACGTTAACTAATCTCATAAATGTGCATAATTCTAAAAGGAGCATCTAAATGAGCTCTCTAGAGGTAGAACAGAAGTTGGAGAAAATTTGATATACTCCACACATTTCATATTAAGAACAATTCTTAAGTACATTTATGGTTATTACACAAATATTAAGAACAATTCTTATTTTTAGTAAATAAATAATTATGATCGACCACATTAGTCTTGATTGACATTTAATTAAGAGAGAAAAGGATGCTAGAAAATAATGAGAAGAAAGAAAATAAATTCAACTATAAAATTAGGAAAAATTCAATGCTCCTTGGTTTCATGACAATTCTTCAAAATTAGTATGAAAGGCAGGGAGCATAACTTTATGTTGAATTGGTAAATGATAAATTAAGTTCATTTCATAGACTTATGCCCTGAGCTTAAAGCTAGCAATTATTTTCCTTTATAAGTCAAATCTTTTGGAAGTCCAATATTTAATTTCTGGACCAAAGGCATAAATGAAGTTTTTCGCAAAACTAATGACCCGTTAAGTCCAGCCAAAGTAAGTTTTCTTCAAAATATGTTGATTGGCAAGTAAACATACAAGAATCATAAAGTCATTATTCTGATTATTTTCGCTGTCAATCTCCCTGTCCAAACTGTCTCCACGATTTGGACTGCAATATATAAAGGTAAGTTAAAAATGCAAAACATATGAACGCTTCTTTAATTGAAAAAAAAAAAAAAAAAAATCTTAAAATACAAACCTTCTCCCCACGACAAATCGCACAAGAATACCCTTTTCCTCCTCAAGCTTTTTAAGAGCTACACCTGCAATTATTCAATGTCTAGAGTGAAATATAGTCAATTAACAAAATGGCAAGTAACGTCTGCAATTTGAGTTGAAGAGATAATATAATCATCAGAGTGAAGTACAGTCCTGCACAAGACTTCACGGCCGGTGGACGATCAATCAATGCATAGATTATCTATAACTTTTGCAAGGAAAGCATCAATTGATTAAACCATAAAGACTGAATGACCAAACAAGGAAATGGAGTAAGTTTAGTCACCAGTAGGCATCCAAGCCTTGCGAATTGCATCTCTATTTCTCTGACGGCCAAATGTTGTCATAATTCCAATAACAGCTAAAAGCTTCTTTTTCTCATTCTTGGAACGATAATTGACGTTATTGAACAGCTTGACATTAAAACCTGCGTGCCTAGCTTCAGCTAGATCCATCTCAACAGCAGATAACCTCTTCTGTTGCTCCCTTGACAACATAAATTACTTCCATCATAATAAAAATAAAAATATCACCACCAAAAACTTATCAAATCTGTACATTCGCGTTGTATTTACCTGCAGCCCAGAATCTTAAGCGTATCATCAACTGAAACAGCAGATTTAACCTATAATCACAGAACAAAAATAAATAATATAACATAATTTTGCAAATCAAAAATAAAATTTAGGTTTATCAAATGAATCAATTACCTGACCAGTTCTCAGTTCCAGCTCTTCAACTAACTGCATTCTATCCTCCGCATCCTGCCATAGACTGAACAAAAACCAAACACACGCACATTCCACTTCAAGAAACACACTCGATTCATTTAACCAAAAATTAACACTAAAATTCTCATACCGTATTTAATAAACATATATCCAAAAACAAAACGCATTAAAATTACCGGCCGGCGACGTAAACTGTAGCCATGGTGGAAAACATGGCAAGTAAAAGAGCGGAAACTCGCGAACCGAAAGCTGAACCACTGGCTGCTGCCGTTAGCCTGTTACTGGACCCTCGGCTACGCATTTGTGAAACGGAGACTCGAGTGATCGTCGTCTCAGATTGAAATTTCTTTCTCTCTCTTTTTGCGTTGGATCTGAATTTCTGAGCTAAAAGTTTCTCTATTCAGTTCTGTGCGTAACTTGTAAATTTGTAAAAGAGCGCTGATGAAATATGAAGCTGTAACCGAATGTCTTAATTTAAATACCAAACAATAAATAAATGAAAAAACAACTTTTAATTTTTATAAAGTCGTATTTAGTTATTTTTCATCTAAATAGTAATTATAATATAATTATTATTAAATATCACTTTGAAATACTTACTAATACTTTTCTTTTTTTTTTTTGGTTTGAGTTAAAATACTAAAAATTTAATTCTAATTAATATAGTTTGATGGTATAAATATCATTATTTTCTTTATAATGCTTCTATTTGTTTGTTATTAATATTATAGTATGATTAAATGAATATTTTCTAAAAAATTTAAATGATTTAAATTTAAACTTCATTCATTCTTCTATTTTTTTTATTATTATTGTATAACTATATTATAGTTTTCTTTATGATCCTTCTATCTTTTTACTATTAATATTATACATAATATGAATATTTGGTTCACCCTCCTATACTATTACTCTCAATAAAATATTAATTAGGTTAGTTGTTAGGTTGCAGTTTAAGTTATCCAGATATCTTGGCAAAATTATTTTTATTACTCAACGTGCTTCAAATTAATTTTTTGTTAGCCTAATAAAATATTTAATTAAAATATATCTTATTTCACTTATTTAGCTTCAATTACAAATTTATTTTTAGATTAAAATATAAAATAATCATCAAACTTTTATGTGTATAAAGTTTTGGTTTTAATATTTTCAAATTGATTATTTTTCAAAATATAATATAAATTATTAAATTTTTTTAAAAAATATAACTTATATTGATAACAATTTAAATTTCCTAGAAAAGATTAAAAACTTTATTTTATATTTAATAAATATGAATAAGAATGGTTGATTTAATTCTATTAAGCATAAGAGAATGTGAAGACGGGGGCAAATCAGGAAAATAAAGCTTTTTTGTTTTATTTTGAAGATGGATAAGGTAAGCTTCCCTTTCACTCACAGGTAGCAGGGGGAGAGGGGAAGGGCAATTTAGGAGAGAAGAGAACGAAAGCAATCTTTGTATTCCGTTGAAATGGCAACTGCAGCAGCTTCCTTTTGCAGTTCTTTTCTAGGATGTACCAAGCACTTATCAGCTACGCCGAACCCAACTTCAATTCAACCTCCAACCTTTCTCAGAATTCAAGCTAATGCCAAAACCAGACGCGAAAACCGGACTGCTCGCCATGTTCGCATCAGAAAGAAGGTAATTCATTTATTTATTTCAAAAAGAAAAATTACTCAACTGGGTCCTTTCTTTCCAGTTTCTATTACTTGGGGTTTTTTTTTATTCTTTGCAATTGGGTTATGCTTGACATAATGTGAAAGTTTCAATACTTGTTTACACTGTTAATAAAAATGTGTTGTTTCGCATCTTATTTGTTGTCTAATGAATTGCAAATTCTGTATGGATTTTTGATTTGGAGTGCTGCATCGGCTCTTGAAGTCGAAGATTATAGGGGGCGGTTTAGGTCATGTCATCATATTGCCAATTTCAAGCCTTTCCGGTCTTGGAATGAACACGAGAAAAAATTTGAAAGTTTTTAAGATCTTGATGTGAAAATGGTTTAGTGTTTATATTTTTGACTGTTCCGTTAAGGGCTATTCTATTATCTAGGTTTATTCCACTCCCCTTTTTATGGTTAGTGTGGTGTGTTTTTGCTTGTAGATTGCTAGTCATGGCTTATCTGATGCAGAATTTGCACTTTGACGAATTCTTATTTCTCGCAGGTTGAAGGAACTCCAGAGAGGCCAAGATTATGTGTGTTCCGTTCCAACAAGCATCTCTATGTCCAGGTAATTGACGACTCGAAAATGCAGACGCTTGCTTCGGCTTCAACGATGCAGAAACCTGTCTCTGAGGACTTTGACTACAGTTGTGGACCCACCTTGGTAAGTATGTAAATATGGGTCAAAGCTCCGCTGGGCAAACTTAGTTATTTGTTGAACCTGGATGCTATAGTTTTGGCACATTTCAGCATTATCTCGTTGGTTTTACTAATTGAATCACTGGTTGTCTAGATTTCTTTGATTGCAATTTAATGTTGTTGAGCATGATGTTTGACTCAATTCTTGAATTGTTGCTTACTTCTTCAACCAGGAAGTAGCTAAGAAAGTTGGTGAAGTTATTGCAAGAACTTGTTTAGACAAAGGTATAACTAAGGTGGCCTTTGATCGAGGTGGATACCCATACCATGGACGTATACAAGCTTTAGCTGATGCAGCTCGGGAACATGGCCTTCAATTCTAAGATGTAGTTAATTAGTTCCTACTCAACATTCATTTCCTTTTGAGTTAGATTTTGTCAGAAGATGCATCTATCTGTAGATGAGACTCTTTGTGCTTGTAATGAATGGCAAATTGGACATTGTTTCTTTTTGTATTCCTTTTGTTGAACTTGGAGATGAATGTTCAGATCATTGCACAAAAATCCAATCATCAGATTTCCATATCGAATATGCATGCAAATCTTGTCATCTCCGGTTATTGCAGGTGGAATGAATGACCTGAACTTGCTTAGAGGGCACAGGTCTGTACATGTCGCACCGAGTTACCTTAACCATAAACATGTGCAGCTTTCATTTTTCCTCATCTAAGTATTAATCAATAGAACCCAAAACAGGCCCAAGGCCATCCGTAAGGGAAAGACTTCTGCTATTTCTCCCTGTCAACTCGAAATGTAATTAAGTCTCTTACTGCTACAAAGAGACTAGCCATGGGGAGAGAGAAAATTAGCTGGGCCTGGTTTTTCCTCATTTCAGCCCAATTCGGGAACTTTGTCCTGCCAAAGCACATGGAGCATGCTAGCTTATACACATAAAAGTAAACAAATAAAAAATAAAAATACAAATTATTGAATCACACGTATAAAAGCTGCCATCAACTACGTCTCTCACCATTCACCTTCGCGAAAGGCCCCAGAAACAAAATCTGTAGTCTTTCTCAATCTGATCAATCAATCATCAACAAAAATGAATGACGCCGATGTCCCCAAGCAGATCCAACAGATGGTCAGATTTATCCGGCAAGAAGCCGAAGAGAAAGCTAACGAGATCTCCGTTTCTGCTGAAGAAGTAAGTTGACCCTAGCACCTAATCTCACTTTGGAAATGATATTGGATTTCTGCCTTTTTGCTATTGATTTTCAGCTGGGCTTTTCAATTAGTGTGTTTTGACGGATTAGTTGCGATCTGCAGGAATTCAATATTGAGAAATTGCAGCTCGTAGAAGCTGAGAAAAAGAAAATCAGGCAAGAGTATGAGCGGAAAGAGAAACAAGTCGATGTTCGTAAGAAGATGTAATTTTCATGCTTTGGTTTTGTTTTAAAAAAATCATGCTGTCTTCTGGACGGGGCTTGTAAATTGAGTTCAGTTTGGTCTTTAACAGTTAAATTCGGTCACCTGTCGTGTTCTATTAGGTTCTTAGACCTGAAATATTGAGATTTTGAATCAAGGATTACAGATTTAGAATTTTAAATGTGAACGTTCATGATCTTGATGAAAATATTATCAGTTTCTATTATTTAAATTTGTTAGTTGAATTTAATCAGATAATTTCTTTGTTTTTTTTTTGAGGCAGTGAGTACTCCATGCAGCTTAATGCTTCTCGTATTAAGGTTCTTCAAGCCCAAGACGATGTGGTTAATGCCATGAAAGAGGTAGCTTCAAAGGATCTTCTCAATGTTAGCAGTCATCATCATACTTACAAACATCTTTTGAAAGATCTGATAGTTCAGGTCAGTCATTATTTTGTTTTATTGCACTTGTTTATATACATTCATTTCAAATTATTTTAAACTACGATAATTTACTTGTATGAAGTGAATTTTAACACATTGTTATGAATTATCTGGATGTTATCATGCTGTAAGCATTCTAGGTTTTTTTTGAATGTCTTTCCTGAAGATTAGATTAATCGTTGTTTCTTTTATGTTTGATGAAAACAAATTGTTGCTATGATTGCCAATTAGTATATTTTGGTGGAATGATACAATTTTTAAGAAATAATCTTGATCTCCTTTTTACCCCATGATAGAGCTTGCTGAGACTAAAGGAACCTGCTGTCTTATTGCGTTGCCGAAAAGATGACCTGCATTTGGTGGAGTCTGTCTTGCATTCAGCTAAAGAAGAATATGCGGAGAAAGCAAATGTTCATGCACCAGAAATCATAGTTGACAATAATGTTTACCTTCCACCTGCTCCTAGCCACCATAATGCCCATGGTCCTTATTGGTAAGTTCTCACTTTGATTCTCAAGTCTAAATGCTAGAGTCCATGTTCTTGTTTCCATATCAGATGCTCTTTGTATGGGATTTGTGAAAAATAGTTGTTGTTTTGGATGAATGTGCTCGAGATTTATGGTATCCAACATAAACATGGCAAACTGTGGTTATATGACTTTCCAAAATCTGCTGTTGTTTTGTTTTATGTGGTTAATCATAGGATAGCTAGCCCCTAAGTATAATGTTTGATGTATTGGCTCATATTTTCATTTGTCTCAAACATGTTGATGTATTTTTTTCCTATTCTCCAGCTCTGGGGGTGTGGTGCTAGCTTCTCGAGATGGCAAAATTGTGTTTGAGAATACCCTTGATGCAAGATTAGATGTTGTGTTCCGCAAAAAGCTTCCTGAGGTATGCCCCATGTCAAGTTATGGTTCCCTTCTTTCATGATGTTTTACTAAATTAAATTATTCTTTGTCCTTCCATTTAACCTTTGTATACCATGGAACTTAGTTACCAAGCATCTATTATCATTATGTGTTCATGTCTGAGAGGAATGATTTGTTCTTTTTGCTGAAGTTTTGTTATTTTTTGCATTTCCAACTCAATGACATTCCCATCTGTAAGCGCTCTTTGTATTTGCTTTATGAGTTGATGATTTGTATAAACAAAAATTCACATAAATTTTCTGAATCCTATCTGAAATGTTGAATTTGCTTGGTTTCCGGTGGTCATTATTAAAACCATGTGTGCATCTCATTGCAGATCCGCAAGAAGCTCGTCGGTCAGGTTGCTGCATGATGGGTTTTGGATGCCTTGTTGTTTCACCATGATAATATATTTTCCGCTATTTGAAGAGAGTAATAATCTATCGTCAATTGCGTGGTTGTATAATTATTCTTTTATGTTCTTGCTCGTGGGATACTTTTGTCCGACATTAAGGAAGCGGGAATGTGTTTATTGCTGTTATCTGCTGTCATTTGGGACATAGCAAAACCTTGGTATATTGTTCTTTTTTTTTTTTTTGACTTGTCCCTGGTAATTCTGATATTTAATAATAAGTGGAACATCTACTGCCGTGCACCTTGCTTTTAGAGGTGATAGAATTAAAAGAGATGCTCTAGGGCCGTTGGATTTGGATCCATGCCAACAGTTGATGTGATTTCTAAATAATTCAAATAGCTGGAGCTACTTGTAACTTAATGGTCTATAATTTGGGTTTTGTTTGTTGTAGGAACTTTCCTCTTATGGATTCCATTTGTGTTTAATTTGAATAATCCATGAGAAAAAAGAGTCTCTTTTCTGGGGCAAAACAAAGCAATCTTATTGGGTGAGTTCCTTTTCTTGCAGAGAGATAATGGATCATTGTGAAAGCCCTTGTCCTGATCTGTTAGATTATCTTGAATTCCATTAATCTCACTATGAAAACTATTACAATTTGCGAAATCAGAGCCCTTCATGTAAAAATGTAAAACTTTTGATGCACAATGTGAGTGTAAAACTAAAATCTACACATACCTAAAATTCAAATGAAAAAAATGAAATTAATACAATAATTTTACTAATCATATATTGAAAATGGATCTCTAACTTTGGATGATATTTTACTAAGATTTTGGGTCATTTATTTATATACTACACAGCGGTTCATTTTTCTATTTTGATTAATTCTATTTAATTTTTATTAATTAAAACTGTCCTATGAGAGGTAACCCTCAAGAAATTTTTCATCATAAATGAATTTTTGATCAAATAATGTCAACTATTGTTCTTTTTCCCAAAAAAAAAATTTTGAAAAATAAGTCGAAATGATGTGATTTTTTACATGAAATTTTTATCCATATAAAAGGATTTTCTCAAATAGTTATATATTGAATTTTTCAAAAAATAAGATATCATTTATTATATAATATTCATAAAATTTTTTAAATTATCTTTAATTGTATAATCTCTTATCTCTTCTTCAAATTTGATATTAATTCATTTATTTACTTATAATATTATCGAGATTTATAGTAATAATTCAAAGGGTGAGACATGGGAATCTTGCGTAGGTTAGATTTACATATCAGTGCATATCTTTACAGCGAAGAGTAAAGATTAGAACCTTTTGACTTTGGATACATAAAAATAAAACAAGGCTTTTTTAGTTCACTTTATGCTCTTACTTTCCTCTAGCATATATATATATATGAAAAAAGGAAATTGTGCCGGAAAATACTAGAAAGGCACATAAAGTAATAAATAAAAAATTAATCTGATTATTATAAATTAAATTATTCAATATTTTGAATAAATCCTTCTATCCGAATCCGAATCGAAAACTGAATCAAAATTGATTAAAAAAACTGAAATTAATAGTTAATCGATCTGATAATTTAGATTTAGATTTAGATTTTGAATTTATATTTTTTTCAATTTTTGGTCTTGGTTTCAGTTTGATTAAAGAAAATTATATACGGTTTAGTTAACACTATTAATATTATTAACACTATATTATAGGTATATATTTATAGTGCATAATTTGAATAGATATGAACTTGTAACTTAATGGTAAGACGTATGTAATTTTTATCGAAAGTCACAGGTTCAAATCCAGATTTTTAACTTGATTTATTTGATTAATTATGTTTTAGTTCAATTTAATGAATCATGTTGTAGTTTGATTTATTTTAAATCTAAATTGATTTATATTTACACATGTGATGAATTTTCAATTCTCATCAATTCTTAAGCAAGATCAAAATTTAATATCAATTTTTGAAAAAAAATATTTGACATTTAACTCTTTTGTTTTTTAAGAAAATATTGATATGTATTGAATATTTGGATAAATTAGAACACGTTGGATTTAAACTATGATGCAGGTTTAATATTTTATCATGATTTTATAACTTCATATTATTATGTGTTTTTACTTACTAAAATGTAATGATTAATGGTGTTTGAAAATTCATTAGTCATTTGTTGCTTGATTTATATGCAAATAGATATTTTTGTAGGGATTAT
The DNA here is from genome assembly GCA_948192965.1 of Dalechampia spathulata. NCBI lineage: Eukaryota > Viridiplantae > Streptophyta > Magnoliopsida > Malpighiales > Euphorbiaceae > Dalechampia > Dalechampia spathulata. Next base: position 13,307 of record CANYBF010454063.1, read on the forward strand.
TTTATATTTGATTTTAAAAAACCAAAAAACCAAACCATTTTTATGATTAATCGATATATGATTAATCATTAATAATGGTTTAGATTTAGGTTCAACATTTTAAAAAAACCAAAATCAATGTGTCGCACCCTAATTTTGGACCGGCTTGACTCAGATCGAGTCTGGGATGATTCTGGACCATTTCGGGTTGGTCTTGGGCTATTCTGGGTTGATTCAGATCATTCTGGGCCATTCTGGGCCAATTCTGGCCCATTTTGGGACGTCACACGCCGCATATGTTTCTAGACCCTCGCATATGTACAAACATACGCGATCGCGTATGTTTGTGACACGCCGCATATGTGAGCATACGCGATCGCGTATGTTTTAAGGTTTAGCATATGTTGACATATGCGATCGCGTATTTCTTCGGGACAGCAATTTTAAAAGCTTTGGAACTCCATTTTGGAAGGGGGTTGGCAGATTTTTAGACTTTTAGACCTACGAAATTAGGGTTTTGGCAGCCGCAAAACATGGTTAATTATTCTAAACCTAATTTTGGATTAATCTAAGTGATTAGGATTAAAACAAACTCAATAAATCACTTAGATTAGGTGATTTCATCCCTAATGCTTGGATTTTGGACTATTTTCTTTTCCCTATACTCGGAGCTAAGGAGAATCGACGAGAGGTTAGTAAATCCATTATTTTTTCTCATTATTATTATGTGATTTTCATGATATCCATGCGTAATTCCATTGAAAATTGATATTATTTGTTGTTTTGCATGTGATTATCTCATATTTTGATATTTTATGCCTCGTTTTCCGTGAACATGTGCGATCACATATGATCTTCCCGATCGCATATGTTATAAAATTTTGATTTTAATTTATTTTGATTGCCGAGTGCTATGTGTCATGTTTTAAGCCTTTGCGTGTGATTTTTTAACTGATTGCCTCAATCGCATATGATTATACGCGATCGCATATGATTTTCTCAATATCATACGTGATCGCGCATGTTCCATAAAATGCGATTTTGATTTATTTTGATTGC
>CANYBF010454100.1:0-87321 GCA_948192965.1 Dalechampia spathulata
AAGGCAGTGATTTAGGATAATCCAAACTTGTATCCATTTATTGGTCCGTTTAGTAGGCAGTAAATGTATAATGTGTGTATGTAAATTGGTATTGTATGAAAATTTATGGCTTGCACTTCATTTTGTTTTGTCTGTTTACCCTTGTTCATAATTATTATTGCATGATACTTAGAGGATGATTATCCCTTGTAGGGTATATGACGGTTTCCTTAAGGGGAAATCATTGTATATTCTACGGGAGCATGTTACTCCAGGTGGGCTGGGTGTGACATTATATTTAAAATTAAATATAAATACTAATTATTTTTATTAACTAATAGTTTAATTTATTAAAATTAATTTTATAATTAAATTTTCATAATAATTAAATTTATATAAAAATTCTATTAAAAATCAAATATAAATATTACTTTTTTTATTATCTAATAATTATGATTTCATAATTATTAACATATACACACATTTTAGACAAAAGTGTAGCAAGTAAAAGATACTTGAAGTAGCCTATACATATTAAACATTTACGCTATTAATGATATGTAATGACAAAAAGAGACAACAAATGATGACATACTATGAGAAACATAGACGAATAACATTATCAAATTGGTTGATAGTTAGGAAGAACAAAAGATGCGATTGAAATGAGTTGTTAATCTTATAGTAATAATTTCCTTGTCACTTCTATAATTCTTATATATTCATGTAGTTATTATTGCATATGTTTTAGTTAAGATATGCATGTAACTGCTAATTAACATTGTATGATGATATAATAAGATAATACTAATGTAAAGTAAAAGAGAAATATGTAAATGGTACAAATTTTGCACCAGTAAACTTAGGCATGAATGATAAAAATAAATGTATAACATCATAATAAGTAAAGGATCTTCGTACATAATTCATTCATTCAAGTTTTTGTTTGGAATGAATTTGTATTATGATAATGAAATTTGATAACTCATTTTACATTATAATACTAATAAATTATGGGTCCCATTTTCTCCCCTGCTGGGTCTAAGCCTGAAGCAAATCCTGGCAAATTTTCTTGGCGCCACTCCCTCAAACCTCTTTGTCGTCACTCACCAACGATTCGAACCGTTTGGCCATTTTCACGTTGGTGCGTATGTGGGCATGAGGGTAAACAATCCATGTCTACCAGCACACCCAAAGTTTGAGGGCCTTGAATCGTCTGCTTAGTGCGATTTTACAGTCTTTGTAGTCCACTATTGCATAAGATTTTAGCAGGATTCCATAGAAATTCTGGGTTTGCAGATAATGAATCAGCTATTAAATCAGGTTGTTTAACCCGCAGATAACAGCAATCCATGCTAGTGAGGAACCATTTATGTGGGTTAATGCTTATAGCGTCTGCAAATTCTACTCCATTCAGATAATGCCAGAACTCTGGGCATATGCATGCACTTCCACCATAAGCTGCATCGACATAGGAACAACGGTATGAATGCTGATCTCGCATCGTTTTTCAATCGCTTCTTTCAGTGTTTGGGCTGACAAAGAAAGTCCTGACGAGTGTGAAGTTGGAAGGAAATTGGAGGATGGGATGCCGACAATTTGGTGTCTTTTTGAAGAGTTGCATGTGTTTGATAAGAGGCATGGACCATCAACTTGGTGATTTTGTCCCATACTAGATTGCAAATAGCTTTTCCCTCTTCGGGGAAGATATATATATATATATATATATATAGTAATTCTTAAGGTATCTGATATTTTAAACGCTAATTAAATTGGTAGTTTAATGATATAACGAGTTATGATATGATCATATATAATAATAATTAAAATGAATAAAATTTCATGTATGAAGCCCAAACTGATAACTTGTTAATATTAAACATAAGTTTTAGATATTTAAAAAAATATGTTAAAAATGTAGATAATTGACTGATTTTTTTATTTAAAATAGTGATACAGGAATGACTTAAAAGTTTTTAAAAGAGTAATAATTTATTTTGCGTATTAAACTAATATTAAATCTCCAAAACATTTGAAATATTTTCTCACTCTTTCTTGGTTTTTTTGAACTGTATTTATCTTTTAGTAATTCTTGTGTTGTTCAGCACAATCAAAGCCCATCAATGAAGCATGGCAGATTTTCTTTGAAGCCTGAAGTCCTAAATTCTGTCTACATAGGTCCACTGAGAGAATCTCCAGTGAACAACTTACTTACATCAAAATCATATATTATTTGAATTACTTTATAAACAAAGCAAATACTTTTCTAAAAAGTGGTTTTAAAATAGTATTTCACACACAAAAAAAACAAAATTAAATTATTATGAAAATATATATCAATATTTTATAACGATAATAAGTGAATTAAATTATAATTCAATATTATTGATATCTTTGATCATTAAAATTGATTTTAATTAATATAATGGGATATATTTAACTGAAAAAATATAATGGAATGTATTTATTTATTTATCTGTTAATGTAAAATGAAAAAAATTATTTATAAAATATATATAATTTATATGATAATGAAGATAAATAAATGGAGTAAATCCAATATCATAACCACTAAAATGTGTACAACGTAGTACAAAACTAACACGGTTGATATGAGGTTGTAACAGGTCGGTGGTTGTTTGGATTACTTAATAACTAAAATTAAAGGCAAAACAGATTATATATATATATATATATATATATATATATATATATTATAGAGCACGCATGTCAAGGTGGCAACACGATCACGTGAATGAATGTCGTGATTGTTCCTCCTCATTTAACCTTGACACAACTACGACTGGCTTTATCCCCATCTAGGAGACTGTTGAATACCATAATTTATCTCCTTTATAATTCTATCAGGTCGATGTGTGGGGGCTTTGGGATGAGGGACATCACCTTTTGGTACCAAAACTACGACTGGCTTCTTACGTAATTACTTCCCATATTACACTTACCCCCAACCCTCCCCCTGTAGCTTCCTATATAACTATAATAATAATTCTTATTTTTTAAAAAAATTATTAATTTGGTCCAATATCCATTTACTGCAATCCAACGACTGATATCAGTGGTCAGACCTCTCATGTCAAACCCCTTGACTTTCTTTTATTCTATCCTTCTTTTTCTCAAAGTCACCATTTGTTTCCTTCCTTTTATTTTATTTTATTTTATTTTATCTGCTGCCCATCCGTCAAATAAATAATAAAAAATATAAATAATAATTATAGAGTGTTAAATAATGATTAAAATAATATAATTAGGATATTGCACAGACTCCGAAAGATGTGTTTGTATGGTAATGCAAGTCAAAAATAGATCAGCTAAGAACACTCCACGAGGCCAGAGCAGTTGCATTTTCAGACCAACACTTCCACCTCTTATTACCGTTTCACTGGTCTTCTTCTCATGTCTTTTTTTTCCAGCCACAATTCGGATGTCTCCCTCATAATTCTGTAATAAATTTTCAAAAATATATCATTTTTTTAATGATATATTAATCTATTTTTTTAGAATTGAAAACTGGAAAGGGGTAATTAGGAATCATTTATTAACCATTCCTATGTTTAAGGGTACTTTTACTGATTTTACCGTGTCTTCTCACATGGAAGAATTATATCAGATCGCGTACTGATTCATCTTTTTCTGTTCTTTGATGGCCCGATCAATGATGGCTTTACCTACGATGAATTCAATGCAATAACAATAACAATAACAACAATAATAATAATAATAATAATCATAATCATAATAATAAAATAGAAAAAAAGGAATAAGAAATTTTTAAAAAATCATTCATAAATATTTTAAGTTAATTCATACATGTATATATATATCATTATAGTTTTTTTTAATAATAAAATCCATAATAAAGGTTCGAATTCGAACCTACTTAAACACTCTAGAAATCATTCATACTATTAAATCACATTGTTATTGATATATATTATTACAGTTATTGATATACAATTAAACGATATTTATTTTTATATATTATCATTATTTCTTCTTAAAAGAAAGTTTTTATCTATCAAGTTGTGAAAAGATTTTCAATGTTATTATAAGATTTTATATACTACCAAACTCTTTTAAGATAAGATATATACATATCTTAATTTTACAATGCATTCAACTACATAAACATTATTGATATTTGATTATAACTTAATTTACTTACCTCTTATACACTTTTTCAAATTAACTATGGATTATCATCTTGATAAATTATAATCTTATGAACTTGTTAGTTAGATGTAAATCTATGAAGTTGCTAAATTATTTTTATATTTTTTTAAAATTTTTAAAATATTTAATATACCAGTAGTCTCTAAACTATATTATTTTTAAAAAATGGGTTATATTAATTAATTTAAAAGCATTGTATTTAACTTTGAATTATTAATTAATCTATTATATATTTTATTCATTAGATTAGTTTCTGATTATTTTTAATTGATATTAAACAAAATCCTTTCACAACCAACAAATAGGACCTTTTTAACTTTTCTTGTAATCATGTACGGTTCTAAGCGATCTGTGGCCCAGAAAAATAATTTATTTAATTTTATATTCAACTATTTGTTTAATGTATATTTTTTGAATTTTAATTTTAGTACCATTTTGTTATTATAGATTTCATCTATTTATAAATTATTAAATTAGAAGTCAAGAATTAATTTATTAATTTATATATTCCCTAATTCAATTGTTAATGTAAAACCATCATATTTTTTATTAATTTGCCTTTTTATTGTTTTAAAAAAATATTAGATTCATATAACCTTCAATTTAGATCATTTTGAAGAGCTAAAGTTGTAAATAATGCTGAACTTGATTCATTTTATTTACATGATATAAACATATATGGGTGTATATAATGATGGGGAGGTGATATTGAAGTAGAACCCGTGATTGCATTGAACAAAATTGGTTTCATACAAGAAGCTGAAAACAGTTTGCATGAGTTGCAACGTACCAAATACTTAAACCAATTTTGTTGGCTATCGAACAGACTTTATCACTCTCAAAGTATACATGTAGAATAAAGCTCTTTTATTTTTGAATTTTTATATAAAATTGATAACAAATAATAATAATAAACAAAGCTGTCATTCTTATGAGTGTCGTTCGATCATTTAATGTAAAATAAAGGCTGTCGTATGCACATAAAAAATTATTACATGTTTTGAATGTAGAATGAATAGGATGGAGCCGGAGAGATTGTCGGTCCGAATGTGAAAGATGGAGGTTGACCATTGTGATCCAATTTTGAATTCCTACGCCTTAAATCACATGGCCATCATGTGATCATTGTTTTATATATATTCTGATTTTGATTCAATTATTTTTATTAAATGATTAATAAAAAAATCATGATATTTAATTATTATTATTATTATTATTATTATTATGATCGGGCATGCATTTAAAATCAGAACGACTGAAACAGCAAAGTCAAAATTCTTACTTGAATCGAAACTCCCCTTTCCAATGGAAATCACGCAAGCAGACAAAATGCCACGTTAAGAGGAAGGATCCACCCCTCTTTCCTACCTTTTCTCTTCTCACCATGACTTCTGCTTTCTTTATCATTTCTTTAATTTATCTGAAATAATACATTATTTTATATTAAATGGATCGTATAAAATTATTATTTTAATAGAAAAAATGAAAATAAATGTAAAATTGATCAGCTTGGAATGATGATTAGACTGACAAGTTTCCTGACACTTCATTTTCAACCAAGCGTAAAGGTTTTTTTATTTAATGAATTAAGGTTTCAGCCCACAGCCATGCCAACCAGAAAGCTTATTCTACACCCATTTTTAAAAAAATATTATTATTATAATTTTTAAAAAATAAAAAAATAAGACCCAGTGGAAATCATACTGATAAAGGGGGGGGATCAGATTCAGATACCAAACCAAATCAGTGGCAGTTTGGTAGTGGCAGAGCCTTTCTTAGGCAAATTTCAAGATTTTTTACAGAAATTTGGAGACACCTAATAAAAGAAATAATAATAGTTATTATAATTTTAAAAAATAAACCTTTATTTTCACTGTTAAAATAGGGTAAAAAAAAAACAACCCAAATCCACTGTGAAATTCATGGGCCCCGACCCGACTCCCAATTTTCAGTGGGCAGCGCGAATTAAGGCGAAGAATAATTATTAAAAGAAAGTGAAAAAGGTTTCGTCTTTCTTCCATTCTTGCTTCCTTTCTTTCTTTATTTCTTGCTTCTGCCCCTATAAATGAATGAAGATTCATACTTTATATCGGAAATGGTTCATTAGCTCATCAGAGCTTAACGAAAAGCGACTTCTCTTTCTTTTTCTTTTTCATCTTCCTTTTTTCCCCCCTTGTCTGTCTGTACCATCACTGTTCGCTATAAAGAACTGAAATGTATCTTTCTTTCTAGATTCTTTCTCTGCAAATTCTTCTTTCTCGACCAAGATAATTAATAAATAAGATTGGTCGATACATCAGTTGTTTCTTCAGAATCCCCATAATTTCCTTTTCTTTTTGTAAGCCCTCCCCCTTCCCCCTTTTGCTCTTTTTCACTTTCGGGTTTGTTCCACTATCAGTTTCTCTCGCTTCCGATCTTTCCTTTTTAACTCTTCGCTGTTGGCTTTTCTTTTCTTGGCTTCTTTTCTTTTGCTGCTGCCCCACAGCTACAACATGGATGTAAGCTCTCTTTTTCAGTTGGATTTCGACTAGTAAAATTGCTCGCATATGGGTCTTTATTTTCTGCTCTTTTGACTGGATTTCAAGAAACAGTTCAGTTATTTAGTTCCTTTTCGAATAAGTAACTGATCGTTTCTGTTGGTGGATGTGTGTTTCTTTTTTTTTTTTAATCATTTTCTTTCTTATGTTCTTAGGAATGGAAAAGAAGTGGACAAATTCCGGCATTTGGAGATTGGGAGCATGCAAATGAGCTGCCGATAACTCAATATTTTGAGTGTGCAAGGCAAGCTGGTTTAATCCGATACAGTAATTCTTCTGGAGAATGTGATCAGTACATGCGCGGCGGCGGCGGCGGCGGCGACCTATATGCAGCTCATGACTCGAAAAAACCTTCCCGTGAACTAGGTCCTGCAAGAAAGGTTAACCATTTTAAACACTCTTTAACACGAAGCGACAATGTGACCATTGCTAGATCTGTTTGCTCATCATTTCCATTTTTCTTAATAAAAATTGCCATTATCTGTTTCCTCATCCTTGGAACTTGTTGCATAGTTAGTTAGAACTGCACTCCATAACTCCAAATATTAAAATCAAAATCTGATCTTGAAAATGAAGATTTTCTTCCTAAAGAATCTGAACTGAATTCTGGGCCATTTTTTGTTGTCCATGGAGGCTGTATTTTTAGACAAATTGAATAAGTTTGTTTGTGCCGGCTCGTCAGCAGTAACATGGGAGAGTAGAAATATGAAAACAGAATGATGGTGTTAATTAATGAATCAATTAATGATGATTTCGAGTGTTAAATTAAAGTTGGATTGGGATTGCAGACAAGGGTGACCAGAGAGAGGAATTCTTATTTACATGTGAAAGAGCAGAAAAAACAAGGCAAAGTTTGTGACGTGACTGAACCACCAAGGAAACACCACCGCCACCACCCCAATGCGGTGTCCGACGATAGAAAGGAGGCTCATACCCGTCCTAAACTCCCTGCTACTGTTAGACCTCCTAAAGCTGTCGACGAAGATCTCTATAAGATCCCTCCGGAGCTTCTTCGCTCTTCCAAGCGGGTAATGTAATCTTCCCATATTTCCATATTTTCAATTAAATTGAACGAGGAAAATGATTTAATTATGCTTGAGGTTAATCCGAAAGGATAAAAATAAAAAAAATATATAAAAAAGAGAAGAAATGGGTAGGTAGATATGGTGAGTAATCCACTGAATATGTGGGCTAATACCTCAGATTTCCAACTAAGGTTGACAAATTAGCATCCCTTTAAAGATCCGTGTCAACCATAACTTTGAATTAAGGCACTCCATTAATATTAGGGTCCACATTACTTCTGTTATGTATATACACATCTATATACACACATGCATGAAGGATAAGCCATTGGGCCGAATAAGTATGAAGTCCATTTGACAGTAAGGTTATTATCTTTGCAAATGCAGAAGAAGATGCCAGGGTTCTTTTCATGCCTCGTGCCTGCCTGTGCTTCCTAAGCCACCTCCCACCTCAAGAAGTTTATCATCATATCATATCAACTGACTGCCTGTGCTTCCTAAGCACCTCCCACCTCAAGATGCTTATCATCATATCAACTGACTGTAAGATGAAACATATAAACAACCAATCTATGCTTATATATATATATATATATATATATATATATATATTATATAATTTTGTATTGCTCAAATCTTTATTTAAAGCTGAAAGAAAGATTAATCTATCTGTGAATGAGTTTTGTCGTATTACCATTTATGTATATGTACTTTCTCTTGAAGTCTGTTAAGATTTATTTCAAAATCCTGGAACAAATTCTTGAACATATCCTTAGAATCACATATATTTGTATTTGTATGTCTGATAAAAATGTAGTTATATCAAACAATTCTTCAACATGGATTTGTTGAAATAATCGAACACATAATAATTTTTAATTATTATTATAATCATTTCAATAATATTTTTAATTTTTGTTATGATTAATTTTATTTTTCTTAAGAAATATAGGGTCACGGTTACTAATTTTAGTGGATTTTTTTTAATTTTAATTAAAAAATAAACATTCTATTAATCGAAATATATAAAATGAATTTAATTTCCATTTTGTGATATAAAATAAATATTGTGATTGTGATAAACAAAATTTTTTGATAATGGTAATAAATAAATTGTATAGTGATTATATTGATTAATATATAATTATTATTAAATGATAATATATAAGTAATTATTAATATATTTTAATAAAATTGATGTATGTTATTATATCATTAACTTTGCAATTCTTCCAGAACAAGAACAAAGGACGTAACATTATCTTGTTAGAATGGCTCCATATATTGAATTATTAAGTTATGGCATTATCCTGCAGTGTTTATACATCAGATGAAGCAATTTCTGTGAACCAAATCCTTGTCAACATGGTGAAACAAAGACTTCATGCAGTTGAATATCTTCGAGTAAGAATGCATGGAATTAACAAAGATAATAGTTGAAATAGTTGATGGGTCTTCGTCTTCGACTCCTCTCTTTAACCCCAATCAAATGAAACGTTTTATTTCCCCTTAATTTATTTAACAATAATGTATCATGCATGTCAAGAAAAAGAAAGGGAAAATAAATCGAAGTTGCACCAAGTCGATGGTAATAATAACGATAGCTTCGAAGCTGGTCAGCTTCGGTCTGCTTATTATGTGAGGATGGTGGCATTGAATGGTTCACAGATTTTGTTCATCTATAAATAGTCATCCAATCATGCAAACCTCCTCACATCTCTCAATCACTCGAACCTCATATCAGCTCAGAGCAGAACAAAAAGAATACGCAAATTCAGCCTCCTGTCAGAAATGAAAGGCGGTGATTACTTTCTAGCTTCTTTCGTCATCTTAGCTTGGGCTTTCTCGTTTGCCCGTGCCTATGATCCTAGCCCTCTCCAAGATTTCTGTGTTGCAATTGATGAACCCAAGAATGCTAGTATGGTATTATTTATTAGGCATGGTTTCAACCTCTTTTTGCTTGCTTTAATCATGTTTATTTATTAGTTGGTTGGCGGATTTCTTGTACTTTCTGCTGTTTTTGCATAACATTTCTGGTTGAACGCAGTGTTTGTGAATGGGAAATTATGCAAGAACCCAGATAAAACAGTAGCCGAAGATTTCTTCTTTTCTGGAATCAACATTCCAGGAGATACAAACAATCCTAATGGATTAAATGTCACCCTCTTAAACGTTGACAAAATTCCAGGACTTAACACTCTTGGCATTTCTCTTGCTCGTGTCGACTATGCTGCCGACGGTGGCTTAAACCCTCCTCACACTCACGCTCGAGGAACCGAAATCTTAGTGGTCATCCAAGGAACTCTTTATGTTGGTTTCGTCACCTCAAGCCCTACCAATTGCCTCATCTCCAAAGTTCTTTAACCTGGAGATGTTTTTGTTTTCCCAATTGGCCTCATTCACTTTCAGTTCAATCTTGCCAAGACTAATGCTGTTGCTTTTGTTGGTTTGAGCAGCCAAAATGCTGGCCTTATAAATATACCCGCTTCAGTTTTCGGATCAGATCAGCCTATCGATCCTGACGTTCTTGCAAAAGCCTTCCGATTGGATAAGAACGTCGTTTTGGATCTTCAGAAAAGTTCGGTCGAGATAATTAAAAGAGGCATACGAAACATGAACCTAAGACAGTTACAAGTATAACCAATAAACGGTCTTTTGGACTTGGGTTTGGACAGTATATGTACTTTTTCGTTATACTTTTGATCATATTACAAGTAAGAGTACCTAAATTATAAGTAATGCATTCATGACAAATGGGAAGGTTTAAGAGCCATCTTCCAAGCCCATGGAGGTATTACTTGTATTCATCGATGAGACCATTTTCAAGTTCTAGAAGGTAAAATAATTCAAAGAAGCCTAAAGAGGCAAAATGAATTAAACGCACATCCATGAAAGCACGCCATGAAGATACGCTATTTTAGGCAAGTCTCCAATAATGCCCAAGTTGGTTGATTTACATGAACCCCCAAAGCAGCATTGTTTCAGGAAAAGTGACGTTGTTTTACTCATAATAAAGCACATGCAAAGTATACTGGGTCCAGAAATGTAGCCTAAGGGGACAAATGAAGCATATTCAAGGCATAGGCTAAACAAGTCCCGCCTGGCAAAGTTCCGTAGATGGGACAAGCCCTTTATACCAAAAGTTAAAAGGTAACAAATCCCGTCTAGCAAAAAGGCATAAAGCTAACAAAGGCTTGGCCGTGCAAGATTCAAGTAGAAGCTAGTTGGTGCTTACCTAGCAGAAGTCAATAAATAAGCTACCTCATGCTATGTCAAAATATCAAAATGATACGTAGTCAAAAAAAGAGGCCATGTTTTCAAACAGGATTGAGTAAAAATCATCAAAAAAAAAAAAAAAATTGATTCAATCAATAATATTCAATAACTTTGATTCAATTTTTTAATTTCGTTGATTTGATTCAGTTCAATTTGATCAGAGGAACAATCAAATTAATCAAAAAAACAAAAAATTAAATGTAAAATAAAATTATTTTATATTAGTATTTAAAACTACACCGTTTTATATTAATTATGAATTTTTGTTGTTATGGATACAATTTTTAATTTATTTTATCAATTAATTCAATTTTTTAAAAAATTTGATTTGATTTCAGTTATTATGAATTTTGATATATTTGATTTTCAATATTTTTAATTTTATTAATTTGCTTCTCAGTTGAAATTTTTTTAAAAAGAAAATAGAATAAACTAATCCAAAGAATTCTACAAAACTTTTCCCACAAGCAATATTGTAATCTTTGTCAATGCTTAAGTTTTATGCATCATATTATGAGGATTTAATTAAGGCATTGGGTTGTTGATGGGCTCAATTAATATCTACTCTCATTGTCTAAATGCAAAGCATCTTTAATCAACGTTAGCTATGCTTTTATTTTCATGAATTCATTCAATATTAGTGCTTGAAAATTCAAAAGTTGATGTAAACTATATATCACATGTGACATTTTGGTGGAAACATTCCATTTTATATTTGAAGATAGTACAAAAATATATCATTTAAAATCAATTAATTTTGTAATATATGAATCTATGAATTTTTATGAAATTTATAATATATAAATGACTTTTAATTTTATTTATATATTATTAATTTAGGACTCTTAAGAATCAATCCAATCTTTACATAAATATAGTTGAATAATTTAGTTAAAAATAAAAAAAATTCAAGTAATATATATCATTAATTCTATTTACTTAGGATGTAATTAAGATTTACAAATAGCATTCATGAGAAGTGTATATATCATATGAATATTGTGAGATTATTTGTGAATTTCAAGTCATTTAATTTTATTTAAATAAATTTTAAAATTTTTATACTAAAATTATTTATAAATAAATATTTTTTATAAATGAAATGAAATGAAATTTAATTTTTTTTAAAAAAAATTAACCAAACAATTCCAAGTCTAACTTTGAAAATCTTAAGATATAATTGAAATGATAGCAAATAAATCTCTTAACAACTCTGATTACTTTTACAACTTAAGTTTTTATTTTCTATTTTTATGATATTTGGGGTTAATAAAAGTGAAGAATAGTCATCAATATTAGAGAGGGTTTGATTTTAAGATTATACGTACATGATATTGTATAATTGAAAATAGCTCAAACAATTCAATATATATTATCCATATAAACAAATACACCTTTTTGATGTTCGGATAAAACATGTAAAGAAATATCGTATTAAATTATAACGACAATCATCAAATTAAATTGTTATATGGGAAAATATCTCATTAAATTACCTCATTAATAATAAACAATCAAATTAAATTAAATGTTTCATTTATAATTATCATTTTATATTTGATTAAATATTTATTTATTTATAAATTTTAATTTCGATTCTCCATATCAAGAAACTATTTAATTTAAAAGTTTAAATTATTAGATGATTTTTTAAAATAATTATATATATTTTTAATATTTTTATCGATATGAATATCTATTAAACTTAAAACATGAAAATAAACAGATCCATATTTAAAATATTTTTTTTATGAATTTAACTTTAAATATTTAGACCATAAAGGTTCTAATATATTATCAAAAAAATGATTTAATCAAAAATTTAATCTATTAGATAATGCCTGGATCTGTTTTTCTATTTATATACACATTTCTAACCCAACATAAGTTGTCAAGTCTGGCAAGCAATCTCTATGAACACATCCTTGTCAACATGGTCAGACACAGACTTTAATCAGTTGATCATCTTTCAAGTAACAATGCATGGAATTAATAATGTAATGAAATAATCAAAGAGAGAAATTTAAGTTATATTTAGTTGAAGTCGCATGAAGTAGATAGTGATGACGACAGCTTGGCGGTTGGGCAGCTTCAGTCTGCTTATTATGTGAGGATGGTGGCATTGAATGGTTCACAGATTTTGTTCATCTATAAATAGTCGTCCAATCCTGCAAACCTCCTCTCATCCCTCACTCACTCAAACCTCATAATCAGCTCAGAGCAGAACACAAAGAATACGCAAATTCAGCCTCCTGTCAGAAATGAAAGGTGGTGAATATTTTCTATCTTCTTTCGTCATCTTGGCTTGGGCTTTCTCGTTTGCCCGTGCCTATGATCCTAGCCCTCTCCAAGATTTCTGTGTTGCAATTGATGAACCCAAAAATGCTGGTATTGTATTATTTATTAAGCTTATTTATGAGTTGGTTGGAGAGTTTCTTGTACATTCTGCTGTTTTGTATAACATTGTGTCGTTAATTATGCAGTGTTTGTGAACGGGAAATTCTGCAAGAACCCAAATAAAACAGTAGCTGAAGATTTCTTCTTTTCTGGACTGGACATTCCGGGAGATACGTACAATCCAAATGGAATAAATGTTACCCTCTTAAACGTTGACAAAATTCCAGGGCTTAACACTCTTGGCATTTCTCTTGCTCGTCTCGACTACGCCGCTGACGGTGGCTTAAACCCTCCTCACACTCACCCTCGAGGAACCGAAATCTTGGTGGTCATCCAAGGAACTCTTTATGTTGGTTTCGTCACTTCAAGCCCTACCAATCGCCTCATCTCCAAAGTTCTTCAACCTGGGGATGTCTTTGTCTTCCCAATTGGCCTCATTCACTTCCAGTTCAATCTTGCCAAGACTAACGCTGTTGCTTTTGCTGCTTTGAGCAGCCAAAACGCTGGCCTTATAACTATAGCCGATTCAGTTTTCGGATCAGAGGAGCCTATCAATCCTGACGTTCTTGCCAAAGCCTTCCGATTGGATAAGAATGTCGTTTTGGAACTTCAGGAAAAGTTTGGTTCAAATAATTAAAAGAGGCATATGAAACATGAACCACACACCATTACAATATTACGAATAAACAGTCTTCTGGACTAGGGTTTGGATAGTATATGGATCCAAATTGCTACTTGCTCTATTCTCCATAACCATGTGTGTAAATCTTAACTATAATGTGATAATAAGTTTGATGTTTCTTCGTAACAGTTTGCTCCACACAAATACAAGTAATTGAATAAGATTATACATTACACATTAATAATACTCATTAAATGTGTTATTTTATCTTTTTATGAAATGAAATAATTGAATAGTAATGTTTTCAACATTATTAATTCATTCATTCATTAATAACTATATATATCAATTTGACCTTTTTGAAAACAAAAAAAACATAAAAATTTTTAAAAAAATTAAAAAAAGGAAAATAAAAAATTTCTTTAATTTTCTAAATGAAAAAATAAAATTTTCAAATAATAATAAATGTTAAATATATTAATCAGAAAAAATTTTATGATAAATATTGATATAAAAGGATTATTTTTTAGTTCCCTGATAGAACTTCAATATAATAATTTCCAAAATTCAGGGATGGGAAAAAATTATAAACCGTTTGATTTAATGTTTATATTTTAAATATATTTTTTAAAAAATATAAGTTTATCAAATTGAATCAAAATAAGCGTTGGATTCAATTATTTAGATGAATTTTGATTTTTATAATTAATCAATATTTATTTTATAAAATAATTTTGATTTATCGTAGTTAAATTTTTATATCCAAACATTACTCTATGTTTAATTTGATAATTGAATAATTTTAAAAAATGATATTATGTAATATAATTTATCAATCTTTTTTTTTTATCGATAATCGTTTCCACTTTAATCCTAATTTTATTATCGATGAAAAAAAATTATAAGAAAAAATAATAAAAAGAAGTCTAGAAAGTAGAAAATTATATAAAATGATGTAAGGTTGTGTGGATTCTTTGAGGGTAGTTGAACGAATTAGTTAACATAATGCTGTGAAGCAGAATGGTTCTTCTTGAAAACTCCAAAGCAAGAACCACTAGAAAGCTTGTATTTGTTATGAGTACCAACCACGTTAGCTTGTTTCTCTGTAGATTCTTTCATCTTCTCCTCCTTCTGCCAGAGAAGTCCCTAACATTTTTGATAATTAAGCTATCTATGATTGCTTGTTGAAGGTGTTGAGAGATGGAATCTGTTATTTACTGGGAGCTTCTTCTTCCCATGGATTCTATTTATTTATCATGTATAATTACATATCAATTAATAATATAATAATACATATCAAATTTTATTAAATATCATATATATCTATTAATTATTATTTAAATATTAATAATTAATAATAATTCTATATTAATCAATATAAAACTAATCCATATTGATATTAATAAAAATTTGATACATACTATTATATTATTAATAAATCTATATATAATCTTATCTTATGCAATCAATTAGGTTTAATGTAAGAATTTTTCATCATGATATATATAAGTTTTTTAATTTTTAAATCTATTTTTATATGAAATAAACCATTATAATATCATGCTTTTTGTAAAATATATTATTTTTAAAAATATTTATAAAAATGATAAAAATTTGAGAAGGATTTAAAATAAATTTAAAGAAACTTGAAATTTTTGAATCATCTTCAAATATTATTAAAATTTTTATAAAATAATCAAATTATTTATAAAATTTTTATTTATTTTTATATAACTATTTATAAATGTAAATAATCAAATTAAATGCTCAATTTAATTTAATTTAATTTATTTATTTTTAATTATTTAATTTTTGATTTAAGATAAAATTGATAATATCATAATAAAATATTAAACTAATAATTAAATTTTTAATCAATAAAATTTTAAAAACAGTTATGAATAATTGAAATGATTATTAATGACGTGGCCTCTGAGCTTTACTCAACTGCATGTTAGTCAAATGCAAATGTCAAATATAAATAATTAATTTTTGTATTTGACGCTAACTCTACAAATATTATTAATTTTGCCCCAAATCTTTTTATAAATAATATTATATATACTATAAGAAAAATTTAATGATATTATCATATAATAATAATATTAATTATGTTTTATTTGAATTATTTTTTTATTCGTGAAATTAGTTGGAATATGGAAATCCTATACATGAAGTGGTGTTGCTTTTTGATTATGTGTGTTAGGAGGTATGTGAGATGAAAATTTCATGCACGAGCTAGAAAAATGAATATGATCTTGGATTGGATGGTTGCAGGAATCAGATCAACCAACCTGAACCACTCCTTGGAAAATCTGATTCATCTTTCTCGTTATTACTTTACCTAATCTTGTTTTCTTATTATTATATTAATATGTATTTTACCCACCCGTCATTGTCATTTTTAACTAAAACGTATTCCCTGGCTACACTCCTCTTACATAACACTCCCCCTATCACTTCGAAATCATTGAGGTCATACAAGTAGTGACGTTACCAGACCACAGCACACCCGCAGTTACGTCTTCATCTATAAATACTCATGTAAACATGCAACGTTTCTCACTCTCAACTCTCAACTCTCAACTAAACTCAGCACTGTTTCCTCCTAATGGCAGGTTCCTGCTTCCTTTCAGCGTTTCTTCTCCTCGCTTTGGCCTTCTCTCATGCATCAGCTTATGATCCCAGCCCTCTGCAGGACTTCTGTGTTGCAATAGCCGAACCCAAAAATGCTGGTTTGTTCTTTACTCCATGATTTTCTGATTCTTTCATGCTTTATCAACTTCAGGTTTTGTATCTAACGATGCTTCCTTACGCAGTGTTTGTTAATGGAAAATTCTGCAAGAATCCAAACTTGACCACTGCCAACGATTTCTCATTTTCGGGTCTCAACATTCCCAGAAACACGAACAATCAAGTCGGATCAAATGTAACTCTTTTGAATGTTGAGCGAATCGCCGGAGTTAACACGCTTGGCATATCATTTGCTCGTATCGATTATGCACCGTTTGGTGGTTTAAACCCTCCCCACATTCATCCCCGTGGGACCGAGATTTTATTTGTCCTGGAAGGAACCCTTTATGTTGGTTTTGTCACATCAAACCCGAATCGGCTTATCAGCAAAGTGTTATACCCAGGTGATGTTTTTGTATTTCCGATTGGTCTGATTCATTTCCAGTTCAATATAGCCAAGACCAAAGCAGTTGCCTTTGCCGGTTTGAATAGCCAGAATCCTGGAGTTATCACAATAGCGAATGCCACATTCGGCTCTAACCCACCCATCAATCCTGATGTTCTTGCTAAGGCTTTCCAGCTCGATAAGAATGTTGTCAACGATCTCCTGAAAAAATTCGGTGGAGGCAACAAATAAGAGACTAACATGATTAAGGCAACCATGAGGGAGAGCAACTTTATCGGGTTATGTAGTAGAATAAAACCATGATCCAGTTACATGCTGTTGTCTGTGTTGATTTTGGATGAACTATCAATTATTAGTGTGTTATCAACTATTAGTTGCAAAATGAATGCGAAATTCCATGAAAATACCGTCTCAATTTGCATTATAAATCTGAAAAGAAAACATCCATGGAAAGTTAAATTGTACTGCATTAATTAATTCAATACATGTACGGAGACACAAACCGATCTAGCAGATCAGATAGGCCTACAAGCCGTGAAAAAGGAGGCAAACAATACATATACATTATTGTGTTAGAAATATACAATATGCAGTTGATACTGATATATGGCTGCTGCTGCTGCTGCTGCTTCTCATTTTTGTTACTTCCTGAATGGACAATTAGCTACAAAATAATTTAATATGATCAATCATCCCGGTCTACCAAAATTATTCATTCATCATGACACGTGTACAATCAGTTCATCACTTGAATTAGCGTGATGACTTGGCGATGAATCGAAGTGTGCTCCCTCACTCGAATTACCATGATGACTTGGGGATGACTCAAAATGTCCTACTCGTTTATTCGATTCGATAAGCATCAGTACAGCTTCTCGCATTGTTGGCCGATCAAATGGAGACATGCTTGTGCAAAGTAAAGCAATCTTCATGACAGTAATCATATGAGCTACAGTGTTCTCATCATCCAAATCGAGTCGAGCATCCAGCATTCCAGGTGACAATGCATGAACCTGAATGTAGTTTCTTACCCAGGTTACTAGATCACCGCCTTGGTCTAGTGGTTGCACAGGTGTTCTTCCGGTCAGCAACTCCAGAAGGACAACTCCGTAGCTATATATGTCACATTTTTCAGTCACTTTCATGGTGTACGCATACTCTGCATGGAGATAATCGGAGAATTATTCATTAATCTGACAGTGACCCACAAATCCATGAATGCCAATGGTAAAAAGAACCATGTGAATTGAATACTTTAGCAAAGCAATAAGAATTAAAGGAAAACTGGATTGTGAAGGCAGATTTCCTGATTAATATGTTTTGTTAATTATGACTCGTGAACAGAAACCCAAAAAGATGGCTCACCGGGGGCAATATAGCCATAAGAACCAGCAACTGCAGACATTGATTTGGAATGTGGCATGTCAATCACCTTTGCTAATCCGAAGTCACCAACATGAGATTCAAACTTGTCATCTAGCAGAATGTTATTGGATTTTATGTCGCGGTGAAAAATCCGAGGCTTGCAATCATGATGCAGATAAGCAAGTCCTTGAGCAGCTCCAAGGGCAATCTTGAATCTTGTCCACCAATCAAGACAGCTGGATTCTCCATGAAGCATCTCTCCCAAACTGCCCTTTGCCATGTATTCATAAAGCAGTAGATTAGAACCTTGGTGGTAGCAGAAACCAAATAACTTCACAATGTTACGATGCCTAATCTTTCCTAACGTCAGAATTTCAGCTCGGAAGCTATTGTCAACATTGCTCCCTTCCCTGTTAGATGCTAGCTTCTTAACTGCAATGGTTCGACCACTCGGCAAGACAGCTCTATATACAGTTCCACAAGCTCCTCTTCCTATCACAAAACTTTCATCAAAATTCTCGGTTGCTGCAACCAAGTCTTGGAATGTGAAGCCTTCCCTTGGGGAAAAGTAAATATCTGAAACTGGAGAAACGAAGGACTTGTCTTGCAATGGAGCAACTATTTCAACTGGACGTCTCATGAAGTAGATAATCACTACAATCAAAATGAGCGAAACGGCACCGACAACAGCTGCAATTATAGCAATTATTTTGCCTAAACGGGCATTTTTACTTTCGGTATCTGCAGGAAGGTTGGGTGATGGTGATGGGCTGCAATTGCCCAGAAGTCCACCGCAAAGCCCCTGGTTACCGAGAAAACTGCTGTTTCCTGAGTTTAGAAAGAGTGGCAAGGAAGGTAAAGGCCCTGCTAGGTCGTTGTAAGAAAAATTGCATCCAAGTAAGCTAGACAGGCTCCTTAAGGAGCCTGGAATTTCACCGCTGAAATGATTGTTGTTGAGCAGCAGAAATTCCAGCAACACTAGATTTCCAAGCTGTTCAGGTATCGACCCAGAAAGATTATTGTAGCTGAGGTTTAGTGCAATTTGCAAGCTTGAAAGGTCACCCAACTCGGCTGGAATCTCCCCAGAAATTAAATTGCCTCCCATCTGTAACTCGGTTAGGCGACTCAGGTTCCCAACCTCTGGAGGTATAACACCAGAAATTTGGTTGTCTGAAAGCTTGAGAAGCTCCAATTGGGAAAGGCCTCCTATCTTACTCGGTAGAGCACCTCTGAAATGGTTGCGGCTGAGATCAAGCCTTTGAAGCATCTTGCAGCTGAAGATCTCTGGTGGTATCACCCCACTGAGCAGATTGGATGAAATGTTGAAGACCACCAACAGAGAAAGGTTACCAATCTCTCTTGGCAATTCACCAATAAAGTAGTTATTGGCGAGATGCAGCCTTTGCAAACTCTGGCAGTAGCCAATCTCAGCAGGAATTGGACCAGTGAACTCGTTTTGGTACAGTTCAACGCCAGAAAGATTCACCAGCTTACACAAATCACTTGGAAAACTTCCTCCGAGATTATTCCCAGAAAGATAAAGCTGGCCTAGAGTCTTGCAGGTAATGATATCATTCGGGATAAAACCGCTGAGGTTATTTGACCCAAGGTTCAACAGAAGCAGGTTCTCATTTCCGCAAAGATGGGGTGGAATTCTTCCGGTCAGATTGTTATTTGATAAATCAACCACCCAAAGTTTTCCATAGACGCCTAGTCCTTGAGGTATGATACCGCTCAATGAATTGTTGAAAAGTAGCAACATTGCCAGCTGCTTCAAATATTGGAACCCAACAGGGATAGTACCAGTAAGATTATTAATGGAGAGGTCAAGCCTTGTCAAGTTCTCCAGAGTCGTGAGCTCATTTGGAATGACACCTTTAAGCTGGTTTTCGAAAAGATAAAGCAAATAAAGCCCGGTTATCCTTGCCAAATCCACTGGTATCTCTCCAGTCAAAGAATTCTCCGAGAAATCAATCTCAACAGCAGAAGACAGATTTCCAATCTCTTTAGGGATAGTTCCATTCAAGGAATTCCTGTAGAGGTAGAGCCTCTGCAGAGAAACAAGCTGACCAAGCTCCCTGGGTATAGCTCCAACGAGATTGTTATCATAGAGAGCAAGGATCGTCAAACTAGTACAATTGCTCAGCTCCTTTGGAATGTTCCCTGAAAGCTTGTTACTCCAAAGGACTATATCCTGCAAATTTTTGAGCATTCCAATCTCTCTTGGTATTTCCCCGCTCATCTGATTTTGTGCGAGACCAAGAGTTTGCAAGTTCTCACACCCACCAATCTCTGGAGGCAGGCTCCCCGATATCAGATTCTGCCCTGCTCTAAACGTTGTCAAATTTTTAAGGCTGCCAAAGGAAGCCGGCAATGGTCCAGAGATGTTATTACTGAAGGCAATCAATAGTGACAAGGAAGAAAGGTCACCGATATTCTCAGGAAAGGGGCCAGAGATTCTGTTGTTGGATATATTAAAAGTTTTCAAAGAAGAAAGTTTGACTATTTCTACAGGAATGTGTCCTTCAAATTGGTTATTGTTCAGAAGAAGAACCTCTAAACTAGAACAGTTGCCAATTTCATTTGGGATATTCTGAGACAGGCGATTGAAAGAAAGATCAAGATAAATCAAACCAGTCAATCCACCTATACTCGGTGACAAGGAACCAGAAAAATTCCTGAAGCTCAAATCAAGGGACCTGACAACTGGATTGTAATAATCATAGCTACAATTAACACCTTTCCACCCACATGGAGTAGAATCATTTGGATTCCAGTCGAGCAGATAATTATTACTGTCAAGTAATCTGCTCTTTATATCTAACAGTAATTGACCATCAGGACTAAGCCCGCGAGATTGATGAACAGCAAGGAAAATAACAATAGCAATCATAGATATCCACCCATATGATATTCTAAATTTGCCCATATCTTGCAGATCACATATATACTCTCAAGCTGTTGCATTCACATCAGGAATTGACCGTTAATGATTGAACATGAAGCAAGAAGACTAAAACAAGAATACCCAGAAAAAGTCTCTCCTAAAATACTCATAATCCATCAACTCTATGTCACAAGAAGTAGTTCTTCATATATATACATATATATCAAACAAGAAAATCCAAAAACATGAAAACAAAGACAAGAAAGAGCTCCAGCAATGACTCCACATACCTCTTACGTGCAAGAAAAGGGAAACCCCAACCCAAGAAAGGAAAACTTGACAACCAACTGGAAAGAAGAAAAAGTAAATGAATTTCCCTGATAAAAAAAAGAGAATTTCAGCAACGAATTACAAGAGTTATTTTATTTTATTTTTTGCTATTGGATGATCAAGCAATAATAAATTGGTGAGTGCATTGGATCATGACAAATGTCAATTTATTTTTATTATCTAAGAGAATGTAACAGGAAAAGTTAGTCTTTCATTTTGTCTTCTACACAATGATTAAACAACGAAAATTCCTCTTGCTTTGATACGCACTGGAATGAATATGTGTGATGTTCATGACCCAGAAGTATAAAGGCCATTCACACGTTATATATATATATATATATATATATATATATATATATATATATATATAATTTATATATAGTTGTTTATATATATATGTAAAAGAAAGATATGGCCGACAAAGCATGGAAATGCCTTCTCCTATCTTCATCCATTTCTGCAATTATTTTAGTGCTTCTTCAGAAAAGTACATTTAAAGTTTTGGGTATTACTTTCTATATATATATATATATATATATATATAATCACTATAAATACACACAGCTTTACAATATCAATATATCATTATATCAATCCATGTTATAATATTCTTTTTAATTTTAAATTATCACTATTTAATTGATTAATATCATATTTTGATATATTTATCTCTTTTTATATATTAAATATAAACTGATTAATTACAAATAATCAAAGAAAATTTTTGCATAATTCAAATTCATTATGTCAAATTATAAATATATATTCCTACTATAATATTACATGTTAATTATCATTAAATATTAAGTATTTATTGATTATTATTTATATATTAATAATCAATCATAACTATATGTTAGTTAATATAAAATTAATAAATATTTGATATTTAATTATAGTTCATATTAATTAATTAATGAAAAATAAAAATAAAATTGTATTTTAAAATAAATAAAATAAGCATAAATTAATGGAGAACACGATGCTTCATTTATGTCATTTACACGTATTAAGCACTTAATTATCACATAATTAATTTCATAATCACATTTCAAGAGTCATTGCTGACGTCATTTTTCACACATCATTATACTTATTTCTCTTTGACTACTTCTCTCTTAGACTCGTAAGATGGCATGGCTTCAGAAACTAATTGTGCTAATCCATTTTAAACCACTACTAATCTACATTGATTAGTTGTTAATTACTTGATATGTTAATTAAGAAAGTAGTATTTGATTTTGTTATTACAAAGTAATTGATGGTTCGAGAAATTTTTATATGAATCAGATTTATTATATAACTATTAATAATATAGTGATATATATCAATTTTTATTAAAAATAAATTATATATTGATTGTTATTTACATACTAATAATTAATAATAACTATATATTAATTAATATCAAATTAATACATGTTTGATATTTAATGAAAATTAATATATATAATCATATTATTAGTGATTTTTGTATAATAAACTTGATTCATATAAAAATCATATTATATTTTAATAATTATAACTATCAAGTAAAATATTAATTATTCATTATTATAAACTCATGAATTAATTTGAGTTAAAATGGTAGTAATGTTAAGAGGCTGAATGGAAGTTTAAGTAATCAAAGAGGTCATGTTTTCTTGTACAAATTTTAAGAAATTAATAAAATTGACCTTTTTGATGGAAATAAAATATAGCTTTATATTATTATATATATATATATATATACATATATATATATATATATAAAGTAAGTGACAACTATCATAAAATAAATGTTAGAATGATTAGGAGAATCTTCAAATAAAATACTTAAGACCATCTTTCTCAATATTTTGCTTTATTACTAAGCTTTTCTTTAAAAATATTTACTTACGAAATATCTACCTTTCAAATCTCGACTATGTATTTTCTTCTTTATTTTAAAAATTTTTAAAATTCATTCGGGTTATTATTTGATATATTTTAATTATTATTTTGAATCGAGTTGTATTAGAATGAAACCCTGAAAACCAATTATGGAAGGAAGGATGGAAAGGTTTCCTCTATTAAAGAAGAAGACCGTTGAAAACAATTAATAACCATGAAAAGTGAACTTGAGAATGATTACTCCATTGAATACTTACATGAAAACAAACACACAATACAAGAAATTTGCGTGAGTGGGGCATTCTCCACCATCAACACCACCACTCCCCCCGGGGGAATTTCATTTGATCGAGATAGAGTTTCAGCTTCGATCCCATCAATTATAAGGCCAGATGAGTTTAATAATGAGCATCAATGAGCAATGATGATAGTTGCTTGCTAGCTTCTTAACTTAGCTTCTAATTTTATCCTTCATTCCGATGTGAATAATTCTGATATGAAATTATTGGTAAATACACATAGGCATAAGTGGAATGGAAGAGGGAGAGGCATGTGGGTATCAAGCATTGTGGTAGTGGTGAGCTGTATAGTATTAAGATGAAGTCAACTTGTACAGCTTCCATTAATGTTGAAGTTTTTGGGAAACCCATTTGCCAATTTTCAAAGAAAATATAATGCAAAAAGGTAAAAGAACCACTAAACAAATCAAACAGTTATTGTTTGTGGGTTTGATGTGTCTTGTCATCACATTATCTTTTGTCTTGTTCTTGATTTTACTCTTTCTCCATTTTTTTTTTTGTCCTTTTTCTTTTCTACCTCTTAATCCTCCATCTCTCTTTCATTTTCATTACTATAAAAGCATTCTTAATCAATCAAATTATTATAATCCCGATTATATATATCTAATTTTCATATTAATATTGACTTGAAGAGAAATTTTATTTTGATTAGTTAGTATTCTTTTTATCTTGTTTTAAATATTATTATATACTTTTTGTATATTTTTAAAATATCTTTCATCAATTCCTCGTAATTAATAGAAAGTATTTAGCGTTATCTATTTGATTCGTGAATGGAATTAAAAAAAATATATAATTAAATTTACAAAAAACAATTCCAAGTTAGCCACCATGTATAATATATTACATGTCAAGCAACCAAGTAGAATATAATATATATATATTGCTTCACACTTACAAAATCCAAATATATATTGAAATAGTACAACTGGGTAAGGATAAATTCAGCAATATTGGTATGGTTTGAACATGTCACTAATTAAGACTTTATGTAATCTCAATCATCACATATATATTTAATCATATAAATTGTAAAATAATTTAAATAAGGAATAAGAAGCATTCCATACACCGTCCTTGTCCTCCATTTTGAAGAAAGCAAACATCACAGACTTGCTCATGGCTTCTCATCAACATTCTAATATAATCATTTTACATCCAATCATTATCATTAAATTCTATACATTATTATTATTATTAAATTCAACCCAATTGACTCTGCCTCCTCAAACGTTCATTGTTTTTGTTACGTTTTGACATTTTCTTTGGGGACTAATAATTTTTTAAAATAATAATAATATGAAAATTGCATATCTTTTGTATAATTTATTTATCAAGTTTTAATGAAAAATGAAACAAACATCAAAATTCCTCTCTTGAGCATTAATTATCTCATGGGTGGTGGTGACTGGTCGGTCATCCATCATCCATCTCGATTTGAGTTAGTTAGCAATCACCCTCATACCGTTGATTTGATTATTTTCAGCTATCATAGTTAAAGTTGAAGAGGTTTTGGTAAGGGAAGAGCATAATATTGATAATTATGCTTTTATCTTTGAGGTCTTATCTTAATTATATCTTGTTTGTTTATAAACCATGTGAGTTACAGTGTGTATGTTTTAAGATGGTGGACATTTGTATTACCTTCTCCTACCAATGAAAGTTACTTTCCTTTGTGTTTTTTAAAAATTGCCAAAATGCACAGCAAAACGACGACTTGACTTTAATTTGAATTATCTTTGGAACTTGAAAAAGTGGAGTTGACATGTACAGTTGAAGCGACAAAGAAGGCAACTTTTCCAATTAGAGGGGTTTGACAGATTGTTGGGATTCAAAATCTAACAGTAGAGGAAGTTTTAAATAAATTCAGACCAATGGTTTTGTCAATCAGAGAAAAGTAGAGATATGGTGGGAGTCTCTGTGGAGGAGCGGAAGTGGGTATTGTGCTTGTCCTTTCAATGCCCACTTTCTCAAAGGAAATCGGTGGGAACTGTGCATAGGCTTCAGACTATGAGTTGGTTTCTGCTACAAATACACATCACCACAACTCACCTTCCACACATTACAATCATTACTGCATCCTTCAACTATAATCACTTGTTAATGTTCAAAAAGAAAAGTATAATCAGTGTTCAGATTCAAACCCTTATTACATATTCTAATAACATAAATACTTTCAAAAAAATCTAAAAATTCAGGTTCCAATCTGATTATTTGATCTGGAAAATTATTTAATTAATAAAAAATAGAAAAATATAATGGATGATTTTAAAATTATTTAGAAAATGATCTTAATAATTTGGCAAAACTACATTTTGAACTATACACACACTTCTTAGCATTCATATGGGAATTGACAAAATCGCCCCCCTATATACAAATTCAATCGATCTCCAATACAATGTTGTTTTCATCAACACCAACTTGATAGACACATGTGATAGGATATTATACGACGAGAAGAGAAAATACTAAAGCTCTTAAGGAATTACGAGAAGAGAAAACAGGATATTATAACGTTCAGTTACCTTTTTGAGGCAGTGTTTCAAAGGCAGAAACAGTATTCTCGAACTTAATCCGATGCAAAGGGGCACCGCTTTGCTTGATAGCACAGGCTGTCTTGTCTTCCAAGGGGCAACGTGCTTTTAGCATGGAAAATACATGGTTGTTTAGTCTTCTTGCTTTCCTCATTGCTTCCATTAGGGATTCCCATCCCTTGGCAAAAAGGAAATAAGGTAAATAGTAAATGGTAAATGAGCGAGTTTATTCAGCCACTAAAAGTATTCAAATAAATTAAACAACGTCCAATCAGCAAATGAACTAAGCATCATCAAGAGAACGTTGGAATATCCTTGTAGGTGGAAAAGGAAATGATTGCATAACCATTTTCATGAAATTGGAAAAGTTATAAACAGAAGAATAATACAGAATCACTAATCAAAATTTTATCCAGCATAAGGAGCCATATGATACAAAATGCACAGAATTACTCTATTGGTGGTAGGAATGCATGTCGATTTCAATACCTGAGAAACATGAGGATTCTTATGCATCTGTGAAAGAGATCCAGCCTCAACCTCAGCAACGTTGAGGACTTGATGTGAAAAGTCAAAAAGATCAAAATGCAATTGTTGCCCGAGCAAATAAATTATAGTGCAACCACCCCAGGCAACTGAATCACCCAGCACTTCATGACTATTAAATGGTTGTTTATCAGACTCCTCTAGGTACCCCTAAAATTCAAGCGTTAGAAATTGATTAGTTAATAAATTGATCTGTTTAGTTTCGTTTTTCAAAATCTTATAGTTAGATTATGTTCTCCAATGCATCATCTAAAAAATTGAAAAGATATCTCTGTTCCTTACAATTTGAAGGCCACTATATATACGGTAGAAATCTTTAGAAGTTGTTATGTCAATGAACCCCGTCTTGGGAGCAGCACTCCACTTCGTACAATATTTATCAAGTGCAGCACTGGTAAAAGCAAGAGCATATTCTAGCACACTTCCTGTATTAAGATTAGCTTTGTACAGTAGATCTGCAACAAAATTTAGCACCGGTACTATAAAATTGAACCCAACGACAGGAAAAAATAATTCAGAAGACAATGGTCAACATGTAAAAGAACAATTAACCAATGTTGAAGGCTGATTAAATAACAAAAAACACCTCACTTTCTTTCATCCATCTATGACAAGTCTCAAATCATTTGCATTTAAAAGTCTAAATTTAGGTCCATTTAAATCGAATCTCGACTCAGAGATGAGACATTGTATTAAGCACCAGTCACCTTTAATAAAATAAAAATTCAAATTTAAAACAATCTATCTCATTCAAATTTCACATTTCACAATGAAGTTTTTTTATTTGTAATATATTTTATGCATTCCATTACCAAGGAAAGCAGATATAAATAAACTAAATATCAAATAAAAAAGGGAATGGAAATGAAAAAATTCTCAATTGAATCAAGAATCCAAGCCATTTTTTTTTTAATTAGACATGGATAAATGATCTTTCTATATTATACTATTTAATTCTCAACAATGAATTGATCGATAACTCAGATATTTTTATTCATGATATTGATCAGACTGAAACGTATCTTTCCTAAGATCGGCAAGAGCAGAAAAACATGCTAAAAGTAAATAGTCATTCTTTCATAACACTCTACGGTCTCTAGTCTATCTTCTACAAATCTTGACGATGCTCATGAATCTTTATAACACAAGCGAGACGTAACAAACAGTGATACTACAACTGAGATATTATTATTTAGAAAGTCATCCACAGTTACGAAGTCCTACACTGCAACAACTCTAAATGATCAGATACTGTTGATCACGAATCCTACCAACTTATAGCCCTTGTCTGAATTATCCCCTTGATCCTATTATTATTATTATTATTATATATAAATATAATGTGCAACTGATACGAGTTTCGGTCTGGGTAAATTTTAATGTCAATAACAGTAACCTGGACCAAGTAAATGACACAACATGTACCTGCAGCTTCTGCCTGCTTTGACATTGTGAAAAAAGACGAGGGATTAGGACAGCCAGCGTTAGATACAATGGTAGCAATTGATGATTTGAAAAGATTGACAAGAGGACTATCCCCATCATTTTGAGAATGCAAAATCTGTCCATCTGCAGCAGGAACCAAGCCCAGCCAAGGAGCTGTTTGCATGAAATGCTTGGTATCAACTTCCCTCTGCCAAATATTAAAACCATATTTGTAAGCAGCCACAAACTGTGATTCCTAATCGCCAGGAATCATACTTCAGATGTCCTACAGTTATACACCATATCACACATTCCTCAGGTGATGAGAGGAAGGTGAAGTATGTGATGCTTAACTGAATACGGAAGATGCACAAGCCAGGTTTCAATAAAATATACTTTTACACAAAGGTAAGAAGCAAAACAAAAATTATCAGATCACATGGAAGGCCCGGTAATTAAGAGAGCTAATGTACCCATACAGCTTCAAATGTCAAGGCTGCAGATATATGCATGTACTACAAAAATTTCAATCCCATCATCAACTGAAGAACATAGGATACTGACCAGTACAATGTCAAGAAGCCCCATCCAGTATAATAGACTCCCAATCTCCTTTATTCCCCGAAGAACCTCTGCTTTGAGCTCTGACTTTGACCCCCAATTAAGATTTTCTTTGACAATCCTCATGCAACCTGAGCATATAGACAAATATGATCAATCAATACACATAAAATAAACTTATCACGCCCCAGAAAATGTTATCATTATATTCAACATCATACGATAGTCTAAATGATTTTAGTAAATACATCTCTATTTCTTCATAATTCGTTCTTCATGAAATAATTGTGTCATTGCCAGCTGTATTATAGTAAGATCAACATTACCATTTCAGAATTTACGTCCCCCAAATTCCCACATAAGCCTATAAATCTTTATTCAATGAACCAAGAAAAGTTGGTTTGGACTAGTAAATTTTGGATTTTAATGCATGTGTATATCCATAGAAGTGCATTGCATAACCATCAAGAAAGAAGGCAATTCCAGAATTATGGCACTACCACGTACCTGAGACACCCCCATCAAAAGGAAGCAATCCAATAGATTTTGGCAATGCTTCTTGTAATCCCGTGATCATTGGCTCAAGTGCAGTTAGCTGAAAAATGCAGTGTAAGAAACAATTAGATTGCATGAGCGAATTTGTTGTTCCCTTTTGAAGATATGACTATGAAAGATAACATGTCTTCATTGTGAACTGATTCTAGCAAACACATTTTGTTTTATCATTAAGGCATAGATGCAGATCAAAGCAATTAGGAAAGTTCCATTTTTCTGCTAGTTCTTGTATTGTTTTAGGTTGTTACGGAATCTTCATTTCTGCAGAATTTCATTCATTCTTACCAGAAATCCTCTTTTTTTAATAAAAAAGAAAAAAGAAAAAAACTCAATATATTGTTATGGCAATCAAAAGCCATTAATAAAGAGATTAGGCAGGTCTTAATTTGCGTAAGTACAAATTTCATGACCCACTATAATATTTTCTAATTATATTGTTTGCAGTCTCCAGTTCTGCAGAATTACATTCATTATTTAATGAAGTTACTCTTTTCACCAAAAAAAGAAAGAAAAAACTTGCTTACAGCAGCTTAGAAGTTTCTAACCTTATCAAAAGCCATTAGGAAAGAGATTAAGCATACTTCTATTAGGTACGTTCCATAATTTGAAGGAGTTGCAATTTCATAACCTCAATATTCTTCCAGTAGGTCCAAAGAACCAATCATTCTGGAAATTGTTTCCGATAAAGAAAATGCAATAAGTTAAATTTTGAAAATCAAGGCATACCTTATTTGTTATATGGTCTAGAAGGGCTCTGATAAGCCAAGGCAATGATCTAGATCCCAGAAGTCTAACAATAGAAAACATGTGGGGAATTCCAAAGAACCCACTGTGTAAGCGAGCAAAACTTTGATGCGCAGAATTCAACTCCTGTCATGACAATGAACAGAGGATAAAAGTTCAAATGTGTACTGTGAAAACAAAAGCAGCAATGTCATAATGATGAATTATGCTAGTTTCTCACCTGAGTACCACAATAAAAATTTGGTTTGGCATGGGGAACTGATGGCTTTTGAACAGGAACATGCAGAACTTTTGATGATCGAACAAAGCGTTGAGTGGTATTGCAAAGAACAAAGTTCGGCAAGAAATCACTTTGCATCTCAGACCAAATCTAACAGAAATAAATAAAATGATTTAGTAAAACTTGAAAAAAGGTTACCAACATGGTTTTGTCAAATCATGAAGTGGAAGTGTATGCAAGACTATAATATCAGTTGAAATGGCAGTTTTCCTTCTAATAAGAACTTGGACAGGATAAATCAGAGTCGTCTCTTTTTTCTGGGAAATTGCGATTGCTAGAAATTTTTTCCTTTTTTGAATAACTTAAACTGCTTAATAGCACATGAAGAATAAGAAGAACGGAATGGAACTCCCCATTGACAAGCAATGGTATAATGTCTAACATAGACACAAATCAAGTGAAATGGCTTACAGTTTTCCTTGACTTTCATTCAAGTAGAATGAAGACAAATGGCTAGAATTTACTGGGGAATTAAACCTTGTTTGCAAACTAATTAAGGAAAGAAAATTTTGTTATACCTGAGAAGCAAGTCGACTAGAAAATGACACGAGTGATAAGTTTTCTTGCATCTCATTCAACATGAGACCAAATGAATCTACCGAAAGATCTTCAGAAAGTAGTTCATGCGTATGCTTCAAGATGTCCAGCAGTTTTTCTAATTCCTGCAACCAAAGTAATATTAAGTCATTAATTATGGGTAGAAATATTAAATAAAAATCGACTCTTAAGAGAAAAGGCCTAAAAACTAAATCAAATAAATAAGATGTTATTTAGCATTATTCTCACATATAGAGCCAGCAAAAACATATTTAACATTTTCAACGAATATACAGAAAAAATTAGCCCCCCATTAAGACAATAAACGTGTACCAGCAACAGCATAAAAGATATCATTGGCATGTATATAAACAAGACAACCAAAGAAAAAATAAAGTTGATGGTAAAACTAGGGAGAAGCATATGCTATGTGCCACTGAGTCGAACTTCTTATTGTTTCTAACAAATATGAAATTCCTTAACAGTTGTTTAACTCAGAAGAAGAGCGAAAAGCGTATCTCAGCACCATAGCACATAAATATTTGGACTTGAAAACAGCTGAATTGCTCAAAAAGAACAATGACACAGTAGCTTACCACTATTGCACACAAATCTTGGGATTCGAAACGGTCAAACAGAAATTCAATGTTTTCTCTGAAAATTTTGTTCATTCGTTCAGCAATCAAACTTCTTAAATTGATGGTCCTCCCCAGCAACTGCAAATCATTAAAGTTCAGGATAATTGAACAAGTAATATACTTTTGAAACTGTACATGTAATGAAAAGACCTCAAAAAGTTGCAAACACAACATTAAGAAGTCCCACTTTGAAAGGCATAACTGAACAGAAGTTGCAAACTATGATATGCACGTAATTTGCTAAATGTTGGAAAAATGGAATCTCAAAGAGAAGTCATGGACAAAAAATATAGAAAGTTATAATCACCTTCACTCTAGTGCTCTTAAATAGAGCAGTGAATCTCATAGACTGGACAGAATACTTCTCTCCATTGTCCAATGCAAAGAGGAATGATGGATCAAGTAATTCACTACAGAATTTAACATGCAACAGATTACTCATTAGATTTCTCATAGTGCAGACACTAGATCAAATTACAAAGGCATACCTTGCGCCCCAGCTCTTGTAATAAGTGAAAACAATTTCGCATAGCTTTGAAACGAACAAATCAAAACAGTGGTCCACCTACAAACACAGTAGAATTTAAGCAATCATTAGATTAGTACAAAAGAAAAGAGATCCATTTGATTCATAAGACAATAATCAGTGCACACATATCGATAATAAAAATTATGCACGCATATCTTTGATTTCTATTTTTGGTGCAGCTCGGATTTTGCGTGCAAGTTCTTTCATGTAGGAACTACAGCATGCCTGAGTCCAGCAAGTGATATGCTCATACAGATAGAAATTACTTGAGATCAAAGAAATTTTTTCCAGTTCACGAAAGTTAAAGAAAGCAACTTCTTGAGAAAGATCACCAACCACACTACTAGTTTTAGAATAATGAATGTGAAACTGAAAGACATGCATCCTACCAAGAAAGATAAAAGAATCACACAAGAAAGACTCAAAATTTGTAACCTCAGCTTCAATTTCGTCATAGAGGAACCGCTGCCTTAGAACAACCAGTGCTTGCTGAGCTGAATCATTGTAGATGTCAAATGGCATCAAGACACTTTCAAGAAGGCCTGGATTCGGGGATTCAAGTACATGATCCACCAACATCCATGGAAGAGAGCATTCAATGGGAAACTATATATAGATATCAAACGAATTAGTGAACATAACATGTCTATATCAATATATCAAACAAAAATAAATTGAATAGTATCACAGATACAAAGCTCTGCATACAGTTAAACAAAAAACTCAATCTTCCAGGTTAGTCATAATAGCAAATTGCTTCCAATGATAATAGAACATGATAAAGATTGATTTGAAACATTCCACAATACCATATTAGCAAACAGAATAAACTTAATAAGTTCAAACTAGAGTATGCATACCAGAAATTCAAGAGCCAGAACAGTTGTAAAAAGATATCACAATTTATTCAATAAGAACAGCACCATCATATTTCCTTACCTGAATAACACGAGAAGACTCCAGATAAAATTCTCTAAACCATAAAAAACCAAGATCCGTCAAAGTTGCAATTGTCACTGCAAACATCATTGCACCAACATTAAACTTTTTTTACTTCAACTGCTAATAGAATTAAAAGTAACAGTTATTTTCCACAGTTTAACCCGCTCAAGGATTGCAAGAGGAGCATTGTTAGATAAAATAGCCCTAGAACAAGCACAATTGTTAATTAAGGTGCAAATGAACAGTCAAACAACAATATGACAGTACCATCATAGCCAAAAAAGACAAGATCTCAGGTTAAAAATGAGGGCAGATGCCAAAGAAAAAGTACCAGAGTAATCCAATATATGCAGGAAGAAGCTAAGCTTGTAAAAGAAAGTCTCCAACTGCTTTAAATCATTTACAGGAATCTCAGACCCGCTATTACCAAAGAGACCCCCGGGCTTCCGAAGATTACCACCAGATACTACTTCATAGATCAGAAATTGTAAACAGTGCACCTGAAATCAAGATTCTCAATCCTTAATACTTTGTACCTCACAATGTTTTAAGACCCGCAAGTATAATTTATGATGCCTGCCCTAAGAGAAGAATAAAGTGGTAAAATTCTGTTTGATTTGAAAATGAAAATTGCGGACTTTTTACTTGAAGCTGAAGATGTGTATAACGCAACTCAGACCCGAATATGTGCTAATTTTAATTCTGCTGCAGATTTAATCTCATATGAGAGCAAACTGATTTTTAGTGTAACAATACTGTGATTCAACATTCGAGTTCCACTCATCCCAAGGCATGCTATTACAACTCTACAGGCTTAATTCCGTTGACTCCAACAAATTCAGATATCACATTTATTCATGGATACTAGTGATAAATGATTCTCATTATTTCATGCAATTATACTTGAGTCAACATCTGCAACAATCCATGGGAAGGAAATAATAGCCTCAGAGAGCAAGGATGAGCAGATAGATAATAACCTGTGCAGCTGTTGGCGCAACTGGCCTTGGATAAAAGAAATTTCCTCTACTATCTTCACCTCCATGTGATTGTAACCCTTCAGGCTTGCTTGTATTTGCCATCCAGTCTGCTGAAAGAGTCCGCATATCAGAAAGAATCCTGCAACTCGGCAATTTTGACAAAAGATATGAGCAGTGGAGAATGCTTAAATGGAAAGCGCTCCTAGAAGAAGTAGATTTAGTTTTAATCATTAGTTTCAGTTCAGTCGTTGGCCTTTACCACTCATACATTGTTCTCTATTTTGTCCACGGCATGTGGGATTTCATCAGCAGCTATGCGCTACCCTAGTTAGCAGCTTAACTTTATCTGAGCGTGGGAGCCGAAAAACTCTGTGTTCATATCTTGGGTTGTCCACAAGTGAAGGCATAGTTGACCAACCAAGCATAAATTAATATCAGGTTAACAGGGCAATCTTCCCTCAACTAGTGGCAGTTTCATCTATTGTAGTGCGTATCATCTTTGAATAAGCTAAATTGGTTGCATATGAACCAAAGGAAAGGAAAACAATGAAAATAAATAAAAAAAAGTGTAAGACCATCCATGTACCCTCAATCATCCTCACAATATAACCAGTTAGGGTTGAGCATTTGATTGATTTAGTCACCAACCAAACCAAAAACCAAAAACTGAATTAACTGAATTTATTTTAAAATAACCAAACCAAGTTGCAATATTAGGAAAACATAACTGACTAAACCAAAAGCTAAAATGAACCAGACTAACCCAAAATATTTATATAAAATACAAAACAATTTTCAAGAATTTCAAAAACATAATATATTTTGTACATAGATAAACACTTCATTCTATTCAGTTAAGCAAAAAATTTATAACAAACAAACCAACATGCTTTAATTTTTTGAAGTTCAAACAGAACCAAACAAAACCAGGTAACAACAGACCAGTCAGTTCAACAGCTTTTCTAGGAAAAATCAAAGGCGTGTTCCCACCTACAACCCACTATTTGCAGATCTTGTTTTTTCATATTTCAATATCAAAACAGAAATTCACACATCATGATCTCTGTCGCAAAAATGGTAGGTTCACAGATACTGTATTTCATGATATTTTAGGTAGATTAGTTATATTATCATAGGGAAGTTGTAGTAGGGTCATTTAGGGTGAACTTGAGCACATGTATAGTTAGTTCATTTTCTCTATAACAACATCTCACATTACCTTACTCAAGAAACCATATGCATCTTCCTGGAACCAACAAACACAACATAATTCTAGGATATCTTTTAATCAACTCCAATTGAAACTTAAATTGAACCATCAGTTAGCTAACCACTATAATGTTATCATTCACACTACTTTAATAATAATGAAAATCAAGCTTTCGCTAGACATCACAAATTCATAATTCTAGGAAGTTAGAAAACATGTAAGAAAAAATTCAGATCATAATCTACCAAAAGTAATACCCACCTTGAAAGGTCCTTCTTTTTTCTGAAGGTAGTCCGCAACATGGTGGCTAATGTGTTTTGGACAAAATCTTGAACCTCAGCATGTATTGTTTCCCACAAGGCATCAGCTACCAATGTGTCACACCGGTGCATCATTGATCCAACATTCTTTATGTAGCTAATGAGTTCAACAAGAGCTTTCCTTTCTTCAACACTGTAGTTATATCTTACCACCTGCAAGATCGGTTAACAAGCATGCCCCATCAAGCAGATAATACAATAAACAATTGGATTATCCCCTCAAGTAAGCACAATAAAGCCAAGCATTAGCCCTAAAAAACTACAGAGACCTAGCTTTAACAAACTTTTTATCATTTCTTTTACCAACCCATCCAAATATATTTGTATTAATGTTGTTATGTTAATACCTTCTCATAGTCAGATGCAACGTTTCCATTTGATTCAGAAGGAATTGCATCTTTGCATGGACGAGAAAATTTCCACGCACATTGCTCCCAGATGCGAGCAGTCCATCTGCTTAACAACTGGAAACCTTCGACAACCATATCATACATATTTCCCTTAACTTCTTTGCACCACTCAGTATCTGCACCATCTGTCGACTTCAATAACAAGAGCTGTATAACCAATTTGAAGGGCAAGAAAACACATGTCAGATTCACATGGAGCATTGGAAATGATAGCTTTATCAGTTTAAAAGCCAAATCTGTTTGGATGGGGCTGATGTTATTTAGTCATGTACCTGATTCAATGATGAAGCAAAACGAATTGCAAAATCATCATGCTCAGCCCGGATAGCTCCTATGTGATTAATGATCAGATAATGTCTCTGATAGGTGCAATGTGTCAAGGCTTCATTAATGACACTATGACCTTAGATTTTGTATGCAAGTATTTAACGAGACATTTTATTGTTGTTCTAAAACCAAGCACACCCTCATATTGATGACATTTCAAAAGTTCATTTTCCATGTTCATAAGGATAGTACCTAGACATTGCTAGAGAACTTTATTATGTGACACACAGATGGTAACAATCAAAGACAGAACACAGTTAACAAGAGAACTTAAACCTGAATTCACTATTGAAAAATATTTCAACAAAATTTAGATAAACTATAACCACTCTTAATCCATGATGCCAAATATGAAATTATTTATTTGGTGACAGGATGTACAAGTAGACATCACATTATCTCTTTAAAATGTCAGATTCCATCCTTCCAGTAGATGCTAAATGCAAATATTTTTAATGTCAAAACTACTTGCTAATGATAATTTATATGTAACAAAGCTTGTTGGTTCTTATGCAAAAGCTAATGCAAAAAAACAAAAAAAAAGCTGTTTAACTTTCATTTGATTTTACACTAGGGCATAAAATTAGTTGCAATTATAAATAAATTAGTTGTGTTTATTTTAATCCTATTTAATTTGTTCTAGAGTGCACTTTAATTTGGGGTTGAACACAAGTTAAACTAACATAAAAGTTTACGTGGAAACATGGCAAACATGAAAGAAATGTGTTGAGGATATTCTTGTGCTTCACGGGGTGGAAGTTCATGAGGAGCTGGAAGAGTTAACAGACGAGTCTGTGAAGAGAACTTCTGGAAGTACATAGACAATTCTTTCAAAATTGCAGCAGGAGAAAGATGAAGATCTGGAAATGCAGGAATCACAGGATCATTCTGCACATTAAAAAAATCAAAGTAGAAAAAAGCAATGTACTTTGTTAGGTTTCAAACAAGAATAGTAATATGTTTAGAAAACATCAACACCATAAAATGCTCAAAAAGATTCAACCATAATACCTTAAAAATGTTGATCAACCGATTGATTTTCACTCTCTTGTACAGCGACTCACTGTCTTTCTCTGATGATGTCGCTAGAACAACAAGAACAGGTAAAACACGCAGAAGAATGTGTCTTTCGGGAAATAGAAGGGCAAAATCCAGTTCTAGAGACTCAACAGCAAATACTATGAGAACCTGAAGAATATCTTCTACACTATTCCTTGTCAAGGATCTCAAAAAGAACTAAAATAAAAGGCAATTTCATAGTTGAAAGCAAAAACCATATCAAAAACATGCATGGGCACAATACATTAAAAAGTTATAATTATGAAGATACTGATAATTACTAAAGCTGTATACAAAGGCCCATTTAATGAAGTGAACTTTTTCTTCCCCGCTATTACATTGAACATTAGAAACAACTAATTAGGATACTTATTCACACGAAACATCTCAACGTGCAAGTTCAGCAAGATTGCCCACCTTGTGCTCAAGAAAATCTGCAACACTTAAAGTACAAAACAGTCAGATTTGTACAGTCAAATATAACAAGACAAACCAAAACAGCACCGCATAAAATAACACTTGTCAAAGACAAATAAATAAAAGATATTGATGAAACTGCATGTTAGTGCAGCAGTAAAAGGACAATAAACATGCACCTGTAAGTCATCTAACTCCTCCCTCATTGAATCAATGTCTTGCCACTGGATACTGACTTGTGTGAATGTTCTAAAAATGGAATACATTCAAAATTCAAAAAAAGAAATTAGAAAGAATGGTGTTAACATGTCCTACCTAAACATAAACAGTCAGCCAAGAGTGTTAATGAAAAAATTTTGGTTTTTCCCAGTTTGAATAATCAAATTGGTTAAACAATTTAACAAAATTTAAGTTTGTTCAACTAAGCAGTTATCCGTTGCCTGACCCTTTAATCAATTGGAAAAAAATGTACGTAGGTTCATTGCTAGCAAGTAACATCCGCAGAAAATTTGTGTGGAAAGGTTATCATAGCAGCTAAAAACAACAAAAGAACCAGAAGCCTCATGAACAGTACTGTTCAATATTTTGAGAACTGGTAAAAGAGACAATCGCATACATTCAGTTTTTAAATGCAATTGAAAAAGAAGATGCATCAATAAGATTGATAATAGTCATATGCTAAAATGAAGATTTTCATTTGCTGTGAAAACAAAATGATTTTCAACTCCAAGTTACATAAACCATGATAACCAGGAATAGGACGAACATAAATAAAATTAATTTGATTTCATACCTCTTATACCAAGAGAAGTCATTAGGTATGCTGGCTTTAGCATTTTTAAGATGATCAAGTTGCACTAAAACATCAAGTAACTTCAACATGGACCTGAAGTAAAATAGATTAAAAAAAAATATCACTCATTGTTCCAATGATTCTTGTGAACAATAATCACACATGATGAGGCTGACATTTATAGGGTATTAGTTGCTCAAATTTAGATGCATTCAGTCCCTGAAAGAAAGTGTAAAAAAAAAAAGAAGAAGGAAAAATGACATATTTGAACAAGCGGAAATTGTAAGCACTTAAAAAGAAGACTTACCAAAGATGGGTAATTGTTGGACCATTAATACGTCTTTCAGGCCTAGAAAAACGCTGCATATCAGCTGCTAGCTGTTTCAAGGAGGTGACAATCTAATGTGAGCTACAATTCAGACTCTGCAGTAACACCAAAGGCAATAAAAAAAGGTAGGGATCATGTACTTTAGATGCAGCTGATGCTTGCCATTGCTGAATTTCACGCAAACGACTCATCTCCAAGTCTAGAACTTGGTATGTCTCCATGTATAAGTCAGCCTGACTGTGCTTCATAGAATCAGGAAGCTGCACATCAAATATGACCAGACATGTTTTTAGAAGAAAGCGAACTTGAAAACAAGTGTTTTTCCCTGAACTTCTGATTTCACAGCAGGCGAAGGTATTCCTATTCAACAAACTAAACTGAATACATTCAATCTCTTCATCATTGGGCTCTATGTCACACTTCAAATTTGATTGCACATTAACTCATAACAAGCAAAGAAACTGATCAAGAGAAGATGCTCCAATTTCACTTTGCAAGAAATATTGAAACTCAAATTCAGAAGGAAAATTAACCACCAATTATCACTAATAAGTCACAACCATATTGAATACTTGTTCATTTGTCACTGTAAAGGTTGTTTGCGAGGAAGGTTAAGAATGAAAGTAAGGGTTGAGAAGGGTACTCCTCGGTTGATTAACACTTTCAAATCCTCACTTTTTCAACACTCCAAATTAGATTGTTAGGAAGAGTTTGTATAGTTTTTCTCCACATCTTCAACACTTTGAACCTTTCATTTACTTTATCTTCTTCCCAAACAAGTCAAAATCACATACTTTACCTTAATAACCTTACCTGGCTTAATGAACACCTCTCCTAGACAATGCAATAACATCTTCGGGAAATAGATTTCTTAAAAAAGAAAAGAGAACAATCACCTGAGGAAGCGCTTTAACACAACTGCGATAAGTATAAAGTACCGAAGCCATCCCTTTGCCTTCTTGTATGAGTGCATTCTACACGCAAATGTTGCAGAAGTAACATTAAAACAAACTACTAAAAGACATACCAATTTTTTTTCCAGATGCAATAATGCAACATGACGCAAAGCCTAAAATCAAAAAATGACAAAGAAAATTAGGAAAAGAAAAAAGAAAGAAAAGAAAATCCGGCAAACATACCAGCTGATTAAGAGCTTTCGTGTCTTCAGAAAGAGATAATCTGTACGCAGAAACATCACTATACTCTAAACAGAGGGAAAAAACATGAAAATGATTTTAACAAAGGAGCAATTAGCTTTACAATAGCATATCAGATTGATAATTCAGAAAAATAGAAAGATATACAAACCAACTGGACTAGTAGTTGCTCCTCGTTCGCTTGAAACGAGAGCTGCTGGTCCTTGAATCTCCGGTTGATCATCCTTCAAATGTTTTCGTTTTTAATGTTTCCAAATTAAGAAGAAGAAGAAATTCAGATGAGATTATAGTTCAATAACGACTAGAACTGAAGAAAAATAAATTGGATAGACTTCAGAAACAAGCTGAATTACCTCCAAAGAGAATGTGGAAAGAGCAGCGATTGCTTCTTCCACCGGAACCGTCATTCGTGTAGGTTTCTGCCGATCGGGGTTACAACGGTCAAAATTAGAAAGAACTCATGAATTAGATCGGTAACATTTAAAAGGAAATGAAGTAAAAAAATAAAAGATCTAAACACTGAGATGGAGTGAAAGCATCGGAAATCTGACTTTTGGACTTTACAATTTTACGTTTTTGCCATTATCAGAAGCTCTCTATTTATCCACTTGGATATTTATTTTCTTCATTTAACAGGGACTTATAAGTAAATAAAAAAAACAAATAATTACTTTGCTTTTTTGAACCTAATAATTATTTTGGTTCAAACAATTAATTTCTTAATCAATTATTTTTCCAGACAATAAAATTAAGTATGAATTTTTTTATTGGTTCAAATTTATAAATTACGAAAATAAGCAAAATTTGGTCAAATATTTTGTTTTTTATTTAAATCTTACAAAATTAACTATAAATTAAAATAATTTATTCGCCTACAACTATTATCGGAATCATGGGATCCAATGTGATGTCTACTAAACCAGAGGTGGTTCAATGACTGGGGCCC
The DNA here is from genome assembly GCA_948192965.1 of Dalechampia spathulata. Classification (NCBI taxonomy): domain Eukaryota; kingdom Viridiplantae; phylum Streptophyta; class Magnoliopsida; order Malpighiales; family Euphorbiaceae; genus Dalechampia; species Dalechampia spathulata. The sequence goes on from CANYBF010454100.1 coordinate 41,164, forward strand.
AGGCGCCGCCTCGTTGGTTGCTTAATCTTTTTTTTTTTTTTTTTTGGTGAATCGAGTTGGTTGCTTAATCATAACTGTATCATGAGGACTAAAGATTAATTTTATAGCTCAGTGTCCGTTGCTTCAGGTTGAAGTAGGGATTTCGCTAACGTTTATACTAAGGTTAAAAAAACCTTTGGCCCCATGGATAACAGTATATTCAATCCTGCATCGAGACAAAGACAGGGTCAGCGCGACAATTTCAATTCCTAGATGGTAATGCTTTGAAGAAGAAATCATCATCATTATGCACATTTACTTGTTTTATGATCATCGATCCATCCAATCAGATACAGAGAGAGCAAGCAGCGGAATGCCATACCGCTGAGATACAAAATGCTTGTGGCAAAACCCACATCGCTGACTGTACAACGGGAAACAAGCATAGGCCACATTTCTGTCTATGAAGATGTCTCGTCGGAAGGATTGTCAGCCCCCCGTCTTGCAGAAATCACCCGATCAAGTGTTTGGTCTGGCACGGTGATTCTGGTAGTCTCCAAGTCAGCAACTATGGCAATTGCAGCATCTACTTCCCCAAGTTCCAGACACAAGGAGATTACTTCGTCGTACAGAGGACTGCAACAGAAGATAACTATAGGGTCAAAATAACCGATAAATACCAATATATAGTAATGGTATCACAACTACCAGAAAAGTCGAATGCAGTCAACGAGATTTTCAAATTTCAAATATGAATAAATGAGCAGGCACAGACCTCCCAAATGTGTAACCCAGGCTGTGTGTTGTCTGCAAGATCTTCAAGAAAGATGAAGGCATAGGAGCCCTAATAGCTGCACGCAGAATCATAGCACAATCTCCAATTGTTGGAGTTCCACCAAGTTCTATCACCTGAAACGTTATCCCATTTTTTTTCAACTGAATATGGAAGGATGTATAATATCCAAAATAACGAAACTAAAGATGGAAAAGAGGAAAAATCTGAATCCTATTCCAGGGATGGGGCATATCATTAATCATCCATGCAAGAATAATTACTGAAGAACACAAAAAGAGTGTAATGAGAAGCAAAATATTTTCACCAATGTAAATTAAAGAAACGGTAAGTGCAAGCTCCAGAAACATGCCTTAAGCATCAGTGCAATTGCCAACTCAACTTCCCATTCTTGTGACCATTTCTGAGGTGGCCTGTTCTTAATCTCTCTCTCCCATGTCCAACCCCATGCATCAGCTATCGTATACATATCTTCTACATCGAAAACTTTTCTTTCCCTTAGCTCCTTGAATGCCTCAAATGGATCCTCTGGAAACCAGTCATCATCAGCGTCATCCTTCATTCATATGCAAAAAGAATATATCAGTATCTTAATCAAACGTATAAAGCATATTATTAGGACTATACGTACTATAATTTGAATTCTGTTATAGTATATTGCAGTCAGATCTGTTAACTTTAGCCAGGAATAATCTCAACATAGCGTAAAAGGTCAATTACAAACCAAACAGCCTCCTCATAGAACACTAAATAGAACAACAGAAAGGGCCAAATTGATTATTTCATACCTCTACCGATGCTCGAGCAGATCTTCTTTTTGATTTCTTTGATCTTCTAGTTATTAGATCAGAATCTTTCAGCAATTGGACTCCAATCATCTGAAGAGGTTTCTTAGCTTCAACCTCCTTTTCCTTAACAGCCCTGTCCACATCTTGGGCCTCAGTCTGTTCTACTTCTACTTCTGCTTCTTCTGCTTCTTCTACTTCCTCCTCCTCATCAGCTTCATCGTCAGCTTCATCGTCTTCAACATCTTTATCAGTCTCTTCTGTTGCATCGACATCCACATCTAGAAGCTCTGACTTACCCGCACTCATAGGCTGAACGTTATTACCATTCAAGCCTTCTCCAAGAAAACGGCGCTTCCAGAATTCTGTATTTCCTTCTTCCAGTCTTATCCTTGAAATTATTTCATCCAGCTCTTCATCAACCTGGCAGGCAAGACACGTATACAGGTAATTCACTATAGGAAAAATCCTCATTTCGAAACCAAAAGTAGAACAGCACTTCCCATAGACATGCTAGAGAAGAAGAGATTCCATTTCCGACAGAAGAAAAGATAGAGAGCATCACATTTTCTTCCTTTTCTTTTTTATCATGAATCGTGATTTAATTACAAATAAAAGAAGACCAATGAAGAGGTAATGAGAAGAATTAAACCTCTTCTTCTTCCTCCTCAACAGGAGGAACCCATAGGGGTCGACCACGAGAGCGATTTATTCTCCTTGCTTTTTGTACTCGCTGGTAAAGAACGTTTCTAGTTCCATCAGTAGGTAATCCTTGAGCTTCTAGCTCTTCTTTCAATTCAGATACTATCATCTTGCTAGCAGCCTTAGGCTTTAGAACATTTTGGTCAGGACCCTTAATTATCTTCTTCAATCTCTCCACTACTCTTAGATAATCAGACTCTGTGACCTCCCCCAGAACCACTGGGCCTTCATTGAGCAGGGTTCTCAAAAGTTTTCTATGGTACACCTTAAAATCCTCAAGACATCTTTGCTTAAATGAGGTTTCCAAGGGGTTTGAATATATAAAGCCAGCAGTATCAGGGTCTAAGGGAGTCTTTCCTCTTCGGGGCACCCATCGCTTGCGTTCACCTGTAAGTCCACCCTCAGCAACATACCTGTTTCATACATGATAAGCAACATTAATAATATATTGATGATAACTATAAACTGTCTTAAAGCGTAGGACAAAGGATACTAAAAGATGTTACAATGTTGTACACGTCAAAAATTAGAAATTAAAGAATCAATGGACTTTTAGCAAACGTGCTTTAAACTGCAACATATGTTTTGGTCCCCAGAATATGCAAGTCAAAAATTGAAATGGAATGGAAACGGATGCTTTATGTTTCATAAATAAGCACACCTAGCAACATAGTCAATCTCATATCCAAGAGTAGCTTCTTCTTGCAATGGTTCAATCCAAGAGCTAACTAATGTCCGATATTTTCTGCTCAATATCATAGCTCTTGGTGGAATTGGTTGATTATCTCTGGCCATTGCCTCTAAAGCTTCAAGCAGTTCAACGATCCTACCTGGCTCAAGCAGGGTAACCAACTTAAAAAACCTTACATGGTTGAGAAATTCAAATGAAAGTTAAGGATCCATGAACATGCTCTTGGAGTTTATCGGGCTAATTGCAGCATGGACTAAAGGTAAATATAAGCAATAAACTGCACTGAAGAGTTAGAAGTGAAATCATATGAAACAAAAGCAACGTAAAAATGCTGCCAAAAACCTGCATACCATGCAACATCTACTTCCAAATATTAAGTCTGCCTAACATAATAATGCTTTCAGTTGTTAATTGTTAAACTGCCACAACATTATGTGAAATGCAAATTTAATCGCCTATGAACAAAAAACTGAAATTGTGAGAAAGAAAGATTCAAGTAGATGATTAAACAATTATGCAAAGACAGAGTCAACAATTTTGTTACAACAAATAGAAAATATGAACTTGCATCTAATACCTTCAAGACATAGTGCCCGGAGATACAAAGCAAGCGGATCACCAAAATTCCCATCATTGTGTAAAGCTTTCATCCCTCCTTCAATGTTTTTAAGTGCACGGAAATGCCGAATCGCTTCACATACTACGCAATACTTGGTAAAGCACTCAACTAACAGCCTAAACATGTTGACAAGGTATTATTATTACATAACATGAAATTGAAAGACTGAACTATGAACCATTAGATACACACAGTGCTACTTTCACAGTACATCAAGGTTAATGTTCCACTGATGCAGAATGGAAAGGAAAACATAAAGCATTTATTGAAAAACAAAAGATATTGACAAAAAAGTAGACTTTGGGTATATGCCAATAAACACATTCAAGAAATGGACTTGTAATTTAACATAAACTATAGCAAATTTTCAAAAAAAAAAAAAATGAATGACTACATGCAATTTCAGCACAAGACTATGAAATCAAGCACTAGTAATCAAAGACAAGTCAACTTCAATTACATTGCACATTGAGAAGAAGACTTACGCATATGTTCTCACATTAGGTTGCAGACGTTTGTGGTCCTCAACCATCATGCCAAGCAACTCAGCCACATCTTGCACCCTATATGAGATACCATATCCAGCAGAATGAAATAACGATCGTAAAACACACACACAATTATACCTTGGAAACAAATTAATAACGACCCAAAAAATAAAAAACTAACTATGAACAATACATAGAACATTCCATGATCACCACTCAATATGGAGGTTGTTTTTGGGATATCGTATTAACAAAAGGAAAAACAGAAACATGACCTTTCTGCACAAGGGGGTTGGCTTTTAAAGAGGTTTGTGCTATTAATGCGCATCAAACTTTACCTGTCATAGGATTCAGCTCTTGTATATGCTTGAATTACCCAATTATACGTCTCAGTATCAGGTTTCATACATTCTGTCATGAAAAGAAAGCAATAGCTATTAAATATCGAGAATCCAGTACGAGTTGACGAGACATTTTGGTTAGTTGGTTTAGAATACATCACTTTAGCTAGTCAATTATTGCCTCAAAAATTAGGACATTGTGAGCAAGAAAACCTCTGCTAGATATTTACTCCCAGTAAATCTTTAAAATCAATGTTTGGCAATTTAAATAAGATCTGACAGAGACAATAAAATTCAACTTAAAAAAATTTTGAATAAACTCAGCTAAGCAAGTATATTTAAAAAATAGACATATTCCATGACCCAATACAGTGACTTTCTATTTCTTCCAACCGACAGTGACTGCTTTACATAAATAAATACAATGGTTTAGCAACATTATCTCAAAACATACGAACCTTCTCCTCCGTATTCCATGTTCTCAAATGTAGCAAAAGCTATTTCAGGTATTCCACAAGTAGCCTACATAAAGAGTAACAATTACCATCAGAGTCATAATGTAAAGATTCCACAGAAAGAGGCAACTTAATAAAAGGAAAAAGCCAACACTTTCCAGGAAATGAAATATAATTGAAATCTGAAGTATAATACCATTCCGTTTATATGAAGAACCACTTTCGTTTTTTCTCAATTCATCATTTACAACAAACATTCCAAAGCAGTTAAATTTGAACACATGGAATTAGCATTCAAGTTTCCTTCAAATGAAAGTCACATATCAGCTTACTTGAACACTAAGAAGACAGTTAAAATGAAAAGTCGTAGCCATCCTTCCAGCAGCCTCCATTTCATAAGCAATTTCTAAAGCGTTAGAATGATCCCCAACTTTGCAATCTTCCTCAATTATGCGATCATACAATTCATCTGTAGCCCTTAGTCCACCTTTAGCACCTTTCAAGAAGACCTTATTTGCATCGTCCAGATACTTATTCTTAACAAGCTCCTCTAATCACAGCAAATAAATTCATTAATAAATTAAAATCAACCCTAAAAGACGTCTATACATGCAACTGTATCTCAGAAATTCATATCATAATTATTACAGAAAACAAGCTAATTACTAAAACAATATGACATTTAAATTAATAAGCACTGGAACATTTTTTTTCAAAATTAACACTTCTTATCCCCATTATATTATTTCCAATTAAGTAAACGATCTTAATGTATTTATAGAACAAAAAAGTCAGGCACTCGGCAATGTCTGAATTTAACACTATTTCAGGAACTGAAACGCAGTCAATTTTAAATATCATAGCCTATAGTTCTTCAGCAACATAATAATCCAGGGACCATATTACCCTTAAATTCAGCATTTCGAGAAAGTTTAGCTACCAAGAATCACCAAGTGAAGAACGTCACACCTGGAGGGATATGAGTTTGGAAAAAATGTCGACACAAATAGGACTTTCCCAAGTACTTTTTGTGTTGCTAAATTGTAGATACAGCGATTCATTAATGAAACCTTATGAACTAATGCTGTTCGTTTTGACATTTAAAGATAGGGATAAATTGAACATTAAGGTAAAACCTCAGGAGTGTTTTAGTAATTAACCACGAAGAAAAGCAAAATAGAGTTACCAACAAGAACTATCCAAGCCAAGCGAATATCGTAATTTAGCTTCTCCATTGCTGCGAGCATCTCAAGGCCTCGATAAGCGTGCCCACTTGATCCAAACAGACGAATTAACGCGAGAAACGTCTCGTGTAGAGGCCTAATTCCTTGACTTAACTCTCTTCGAAGCGATTGCATCTGCAAATTTTATATTTCAAAACAAACGAATTACATCAAATTTTTATACGTAGAAAAGTAAATTGGAAGTATTTTTTAAAATTTTGTCAGATACCGCGCCTTGAGTGTCACCATTCAGACAATGCGCGACGATTAAACCGTGAAAAGAGCGTGGACCAGCGGTTAAACCAGCAGCAATCATATCGTAAATGACGTCCGATACACCGAGCGCATCGCGATTTCTCGCGAGCTCCATAAGTTCTTCCATGAAGTAAAAACGAAGGGATTTTTCAGCGGCGGTGACCGTGGAGGGAAGGATTGAATTGTCATTTTTTTGGTGGTGTTGTTTTTGGTGCGTCGATGTTTGTTTTCTTCGTCGGGATCTTTTCTCTAGCGCGGTGGAGCAGACGACGGTGCTAGCGGAGGGAAATGAACGTGTTCTGAGTAGTGCAGGAGCTGTTAAGGGAGAAAGTAGAGACATTATTTAGACGAAGGGTACAGAGTGAGGTTTAAGAAGGTGAATATACTCTAGTATAGAACTCACTGCAATAAGAGAAGGATAATGGTCACGTGTTGTCCCACGTGTTAGTGTCCCTGGCCGTCTCCTATTGGATGGAAAATCATTCTTGTTTGAATTACTATACACCCGCATATATTTGATTTGGATTTACATATTAGCATTCCATTAGATTTTAATCAATTATATTTTTGGATTTTCATCTTAAAACATTTTAATTTCTTTATTTTATTTCTTCATATTAAATAGTTTCTTATTTTATAATTTAGGTCACACTTCAAAAAAAGATGGAATATTAATTAATAATTAATTTTAATAATTTTAAATAGTTAGTATTATTTTATGAAAATAATTTTCTTATTTTTAATTATTAATATTTGTTTGTATAATGTAATTTTTTATTAAAATAATTAACATGGTGATCAATATTTCAGTGCAATCGTATAAAATTAAATACTTTATCCATTTTAATTTAATTATTAATTTTAAAAAATTATATCAAAGTAATCATTTATTTTTAAAATAATTATTCATTTAAAATATCAAAATAAAAAAATTATATACTTTATTTCATTATTTATTTAATTGGGATAAAACACAAGAACTTGTTTATTAAAAAATTTTAAAGAGGGTTTTAGTAAGAATTGTAATAATAAAGAAATGATATTTAAATATTAAAAATTAATATTAATTTTTAATTAAGGATATTGTTTAACATAGAGTAAAATGCATCTATTATATTTGTGAGAATCTGAAACTAGATTTGAAGGGTAAAAAAAGCAAAGCCATCCGGTAAATATAATTTATCTAGAGGAATCAACAGTTGCTGTTGCTGCTGCTGCTAAGTTCATCATCCTGGTCTCCGACGGCCCTGGTTGAAGCCACCGGAATATAAGAAGCTATCTTCGCTATAGTCAGCGGCTTAGAAATGCAGTCGTCGAGACCTGATTCCATGAACGTTTTTCGCTCAGCCTCTGAACCAGTTGTCACCCCAACAATGGCACAGTTGACGCCCATATCTCGCAGCTCTCTCGTCGCCTATGTATATATATATACACACACAGATACACAAAATCATTCACATATACCATTTAATGAGTTCAATAATTTGATCAGAGATGTTCAAATATCTAAGTTACCTGATACCCGTTCATGACAGGCATATGAAAGTCCATGAGAATGAGGTCGAAGGAAGAACCAGCGCGATGTAATTCAACAGCTTCATTGCCATCAACAGCCAGATGAACTTCCACTCCTTGTTGTTTAAGCATCGTTTTGTGGATCATTCGAATGACACGTTCATCATCCACAACAAGCACGGAAAAATCATTTTTCTTGCTGTTTTTCTCTTCATCATTAACACTTGAGCTTTCTGAACTTGCTGTGGTTCCGTCAGAGTCCATTTCCCACCTCTTCTCTTTCGCTAAGCAGTGTAATTGTAAGTGTCAGTAATTGGTTAAAGAAACATGGAAATCAACGTATTATATGCTTAGTCAAACATGGAAAATGCATGAATAAAAGTTGAAAATCAGAGATGCACAATCATTGCATGTAGATTAAAGCTTCATGCATAAACACAGAAATCAAGAGAACATGTAGCATACATGAGAAACAATGGAAGTCACCGATATACATAAATATATATATTACTGTTCAGAAATCTGTTGGCAGGTTATGAGTTATTATAATATACATGAAGAAGTAATGATCTTTGTTATTCCTACGATTCACGTTTTACATGAAGAAATTTGATTCCAGATCTTTTTGTGTAGAAAGAAGATCTTAAAACCAATTATTTCATCGTATATATATATATACACACACACACACGAGTCATCAGCATGTTTGTTTCAGTAGACAGAACTCAGAAGTGGGTTCTGAGCGTAATAGCATCAGTTTGATATACTATTTCATACAGGTCGAATCTTCTTGGATATCATTACCAAGTCATATAATGTAATGAAATGGATGGATATTCCTTTTTGCCATTTCTGGAGGCAGCAGATCTTTAAAATGTGATTTTAGATCATTACTCAAATAGTTTAAAATCCAAATAAATTCATTTTAGATTCATGATTCGATCCAAATAAATTTCATAAAATTTATAAAAAATATATATAAATTGAAAAATGAAATGAATAATTTTGGATGGAAGACTGAATCAAATGAAGCTTTAAGCCTATGTTAGCTTAATTAAATTGCCTGGTTATGTGTCTAAAATCGACACGATAATTCCTTTTCCGTTCATATTCATGCATCTTAACTTTGAATTATAATCTAAGTGGAAGGTTAACATCAACTGTGCAAACCCATCAGAGCATAAGTAGTCATCCCAATCATGTAAAGCATTCATTCCATTCCCTATTCACATCATATCAAATTTTTTAATTGATTAAATCAAATCGAATTAAAATTTTTTTTGTTTAATATTTTATAAATCAAATTTATCTAAATTTCTATTCGATTGTATTAGTTTAATTTTTTACTCTATTTTTTTATTATTTCAATTTTCAAATCAAAAATTTTAATTTTCTTAAACATAACAAATCAAATATTTTAAATCAATTCGATTTGATTTTTTTTTATTCAAACCAAAATATTCTCACCCCTATCTCTACCAAAACATATATATATATATATATATATATATATATATCGATTTGTTTAAGTTATTTAAAATGAGATATTTATAAAATACATACATTTGATCAAATATTATATTCATTTTATAAAATTGAGAAAAAAATATAAACATTTCATAAAATATTATATGATTCAAGTGTCCCGTTTTTGTGAAATTTGAAATATTATTGAAAAAAATATTTTATAAATGTTTTATTTTTAATAGTTATAAGATTTAATATTTATATATTTCATATTTTATTTATATTTATTAAATTTTTAAATATAAATATTGAAGTACATATTGTTTAATATATATATATATATATATGTATATTTTTAATGAAATGTAGATATTTTAAAATTTTATGAATTAAACAAGTCTTGTATAAGATAAATTTATATATAATGATATTTAAAAAAATAGGATGAATTATGTTGAGATTGATTATTAAATCATGGTTGAAGAATTTAAATTTAATTTTAAATGGATGAATAATTATTATACAATTAAATTAGAAAGGAAAAGGAAAGAAAAGAAGAGAAGAAACTCATTGCCATTCGTTTCTTGTGTAAGCGACGAACAAGGCTTGTGTGGTATCAACATTTTAAACCAAACACAGGCCCGCATAAAAAACAAACTGCAATACATATATATATATATATATATATATATATATTATTTTTTGAAAAATAACAAATAAACATTTCACCATTTAAATGTAACCAAATGAAATCGAAGAACCTATGCCTTGGAATCCAGAGCTAAGATGGTGCTGAGATTCATGGGATTCATATACTCGGTAGAGCCGGCTAAAATCTGTTGTACGATATATCTGTTTGCTCTTTCTGATGGATGGAATGGATCCCAAAACACATATTCATCTCTGTTGGGGCACAAGTTTGAAGCTGGTGTGCAGAGTCCTATTCCATTGTATGGTCCTTGTCCACAACAAGCTATCTTTGATGTTGTGAATCCTACACACATGTATCCACCATTAATATTGCCTGTTTATTGCTTTGTATAATGATAAACGACATTTTGTTATTTGTAATTTCGTATATCTGAAGAAACTTGCTGTTTAAAATGTTTTATATAATATGATATGATAAAAGCATATGATATTCTTATGAAAAGAATTAGTTATGATTACGCTTACCGTAAGCTTGAGGATTGCTGACGAAATCGGCATTCATCTGCCCAGTATTGGCAGCAATAAACACATCTGAACCAATCTCACTGTTCAGTTGTCTGATCATTTCAGTAAGCTGAGGATTGTATAATGCTGCAGCTCTTTGTAACTCAGCTGAGCACTCTCCATTTCTACTTCTCAATGCCAATTCTGCGGGAACACACCCCAATGGACCTGTGCCTGTCACGAGAACCCTTCGTGCTCCCAGATCATACAATTTCTGAAAGATCAAACACCTTTTCAGTCCTCCGTAAGTAATTGGCTTACGTTATCCTAGGATTGTAAGGCTATGAACTCGAACATGGGAAAATAAAATCGAGAATATATCTGAAAAGCACCGATTTCGTTGCACAGAAGTTTTACCTTGAGAAGCTTTTTGTACTCGGAGATGACAAATTTGACATAGTCGGGAAGAGAATATTGGCGAGATCTTATTGAATTAGGCACCAAATAGTAGTTGTTAACGAAGTCATTTCCACCAACTGTAATAAGTACAAGTGCCTCATGCACAAGTTGGTTGGCACGTTCAGCTCCGATTAGAGCACTCACACGTTTCTGATGCTGCTCAAAGTATTCGAATTGCTGAAACATTCTGATTATATTTACCTGGAAAAGGAAAGAAAAATAGAGCTCATAAGATGAAGATATCGTGGTAGTTAGAATGATGATTAAGAAAGGAGTGAAAGTAGTGGGCTTACAAACTGAATGCCAGTGTCATTGAGGACTCCAATTCCAGCAGAAGCAAAATTGGCACCATTAAGCAGCTTCTCTCCTGTAAGCTCTGGACTCAGATACGGCAACGGAAAATCTGCTCCAATTTGTTCACCTGTCCGTTTAAAAATGTCAACATATTGTTATGGTCCAACAGAGTAGACACATAAATCAGCAACATCAAGGCAGCAGGAAACGAGCCATACCAATTAAATCCGGAATATTAAGACCATTAGAGAATCGGCCAGTCGGACGATGGGTTGGGAAATCTATGCCATAAGGTAGTGCATCTGCTCGTGCTGTTGTGACCAAGTAGTTGTTGTTACCATTATCAACCAGTGAATCTCCAAACACAAAAAAAGCCCTTGCCTCTACTGAAGGAGCAATAGCTTCCATGGCAAGGATTAGAGCTAACAGCATGGAGGATATGACGATGATTGGTGAACCAGCCATGGAATTGGATGCGATAATATTCTGAAGAAGTGAGTGAACTTGTTGTGAGAACTGAACAAGGGAGAAGGGCCTTTTATATAGCTGTAACCGATGGCTCATTGTTAATGGAGGAAAGATTGAAGGGTCATTAAAACAAAAGCAGTTTAAGGTAGTAGAGGCAGTTGTTGCATGCAGAGACATAATTTTTCAGGCCATTTAAGCAAATTCATGTGGGAAAAGAGTTTATAGCCATTGCAGGCAGCCATTAAAATGAATGAAGAAGCGGTAGAAACAGTTTAAACTACCGAAACAAATGCCATTCAACAACATCTTTAAGCTTATTAAAAACTTACAACCTGTTTCCTTCTGCGAGTCTCTGAAATTTCATTGGTGGTTGTTTTAATGTAAAATGATAATTATTTTCTACTATATTATTTAATTATAAAATTGATGTTCGATCTCAAACATCAATTTTATTTTGAACAATGATATCTTATTATTTTTCATTATAATTTTGGTTGATATAGACGTTATAAAAGAAATATTCTAAAAATATATAATATATCAGATAATATATTATCGATATTTATTACATCAAATATCATATTATAATCGAACTTTAATACTTTCTTTAAAAATAAGCACTTGAATTTTGATTGGAAATCAATTTATTTTACATAAATATTTATTTTAAAAATTTAATAAAAATTATTAATTTGATTACTTAAAAGGAAACATTTAAAAAAATGTAATTTATATAATATATTTTAAATATAAATTTTCATTCAAATTAAATACTAAAATTCAAATAAAAAATTTATTTTATTATTAGTAACCGGAAGCAATCTCCAAAAATGATAATAAACGTGAATTTTCATCTAATGCTAACTTTTAGACAAAATACATTATTTTATTTATTACTTTTCTTATTATATTATATAATTTTATTAATAATAACATTAATTAAGACAACATTTTCAAAATATTTCCTTTTATTTAATCAATTTAATAACTTTTTACTGGGATTTTATTTAATAATTTATTAAAAATAAATTAACTATTAGTGACAAAAAAAAAACTAAATATTCAAAGGATGAAGATTGGTTTATGTATTATATAATAAATTATATTCATTTAATTTTTTATTATAATTATGTTAAAATTTATTTAAATTATATTTTAAAAAAATTTTAATTTCATATTTAAAAATATAAGGATTTTATTAAATTTATATAAAATAATTCATGAAAATATATTCCTTTTTGCCATTTTTAGAAGGAGCAATTAGTAGATGTTAAACATGTGATTTTAGTCTAATTAGTTACTTTAATGAAAGCAAATACATTACTAACATGGTCCAAGGCCTGGATCAATGAACTTCAGATTTATGAAGGTAAAGTTAAGCTTGTTTTAGCTGAATTTGAAACGGCACCTGGGCTTCCATGGATGTTCATGAGTCTGACATTGTAAGTCTACAAGGTTTGACACGCATATCTGGATTTATATGTAAATATTAGGGAGCTTTTTGGGCTTAATAACATCAATAATTTATTTCTGAACACATGAATTCTACAAGACTTGTTTGGTATAAACCAAACAACGACCCAGGAACACAAACTCCACAATATACATATACATATGAGTTCATATATGTATGTGTGTATTATTGAATAAAATTAACCAGCAAACATATCATCAATTAAATTAACCGAATGAAATGAAGTAGCTATGCTTTGGAGTCCATAGCTATGATGGTGCTCAGATTCATGGGGCTCATATAGTCTGTGGAGCCGGTCAAGATCTGCTGAACAATGTGTCTGTTAGCCCTCTCTGATGGGTGGAATGGATCCCAAAACACATATTCATCTCTGTTGGGGCACAAGTTTGAAGCTGGTGTGCATAGTCCTATTCCATTATATGGTCCTTGTCCACAGCAAGCTATCTTTGATGTTGTAAATCCTACACACATATTTATAGCGTCAATCTTGCATGTTTATCGGTGGGATGATGTTTAGTTACGGTTTCACTTACCATAAGCTCGAGGGTTGCTGATAAAATCATCATTCATCTGCCCAGTATTGGCAGCAATAAACACATCTGAACCGATCTCCCTGTTGAGCTGTCGGATCATTTGAGTAAGCTGAGGGTTGTATAATGCTGCAGCTCTTTCCAACTCAGCTGAGCACTCTCCATTTCTACTTCTCTGTGCCAGTTCTGCAGGAACACACCCCAATGGTCCTGTTCCTGTCACGAGAACTCTTCGTGCTCCTAGATTATATAATTTCTGAAACATCAAACACCTTTCAGTCTTCCGTACGGAATTGGCTTACATTATTCTAGGACTGAAACGCTACGAACTCGAGCATGAGAAAATAAAAATAAAGACTTTATCTGAAAAGCATGGATTTTTAACCTTGAGAAGCTTTTTATACTCGGAGATGACAAACTTAATGTAGTCAGGAAGAGAATATTGGAGGGATCTTATTGAATTAGGCACCAGATAATAGTTGTTTACGAAATCATTTCCACCAACTGTAATAAGTACAAGTGCCTCATGCACAAGTCGTTTTGTACGTTCGGCTCCGATTAGAGCACTGACACGTTTCTGATACTCCTGGAAATACTCGAATTGTTGAAACATTCTGATTATGTTTACCTGAAAAAGCGGTTCAAGAAATCAGAAAGAAGAATAAAACTCATAAGATGAAGACAGTGTCGTTGGTAGAATGATAATTAAGAAAGGAACGAAAGCAGTGGACTTACAAACTGAATGCCAGTGTCATTGAGGACTCCGATTCCAGCAGAAGCAAAATTGGCACCATTGAGCAGCTTCTCTCCTGTAAGCTCTGGACTCAGATACGGCAACAGAAAATCTGCTCCAATCCGTTCACCTGTCCACATAAAAATGTATACGTAAAGCACCATATATACAAGCAAACATTGAGATAATGTCATGGCAGCAAGAAACGAAACCTACCAATTAAGTCAGGAATATTAAGACCATTAGAAAATCGGCCAGTCGGACGATGAGTTGGGAAATCTATCCCATAAGGAGGTGCGTCTGCTCGTGCCGTTGTGGCCAAGTAATTGTTGTTACCATTGTCAACCAGTGAGTCTCCAAAAACAAAAAAAGCCCTTGCCTCAACTTTAGGAGCAAGAGCTTCCATGGAAATTATTAGAGCCAGAAGCATCCAGGATACAGCCATGATTGTTGAAGTAGCCATGGAATTGGATGGAAGAAGATATTCTGAAGAGCGAACGAAGGCAAGCGGTGAACTTGCTGTGTGGATTGAACATGGGAGAAGGTCTCTTTATAAAGGTGTAGTTAAGGGCTTACCATTAATGGAGGAAAGATTAGGACCATTGAAAGCAAAAGCAATTTACAGTACATGTAGTAGTTGTAATCATACAAACATCAATTTTCAGGCGCTTTAAGCAATTTCAAGTGGGAAAATAGTTTATAGAAATTGCAGGCAGCCATTAAAATGGATTGATGAAGCAGTAGAAACAGTTTAAACTACCGAAACAAATTCCATCCAACAACATGTTTGAGCTTATTTTAAAAGCTTTTTAAATTTCCATCCATAAACATCCATTAGCAGGGGCGGATTCAGAGCATAATTTCAGAGGGGGCAAATTTACATCCAAAGCATAATTTCAGGGGGGCAAAGTATAATTTTCAGGGGGCAATTGTAAAATTTTTTAAATTAATGGGGCAAAATATATATATTTATATAAAAATTATATATATATATTAAAAAATTTTAAATGAGTGGGGGCAAGTGCCCCCACTGCCCCACTGTGGATCCGCCACTGTCCATTAGAAACTCATAAATTCCTCATCTGGTAAATGTTATTGTGATGGTATATTTGTGTGTTGAATGTTTTTCGATAGTTTCGAATTTGTACCCCACCCGAAAAGTTTATCGTGCCACGTAAATTTTGACAAAAAATTAATGGAGTAGCCCAAAAACTGATTCCGATAGGGGGTGTGAGGAGCTTTGCCCACACGGTATGGACCCGGTTAATTGGATCCTGTTTATTTCGAATGCCTTATAAAAATCTAATTTTTGATGAGTAAGAACAGACTGCTCTGTGCAACAGATTCGAATGCCGAATCTCATAAATTCTTGTGTCTTTCTTCGTTCTTTCTTTACTTTGATTGTTGTATGCTTGTGCACATTGATTGAGGTATTCTGCGTTTTGACGTTACTGTTTAAAGTTATCAAATGGAGCCATAAAAATCCGACACTCATGCCATAAACATTATATAAACATACATTTATTTATTCTTAAACACCCATGATTGTTTCAATCAAAGCATCACAATCCACTTTTTTGTGTATGCTTCGATTCATCCCTATATTTGTATGTTTTGAAATAATTTTATTAATTATTATAATTGTTAAAATGTAAAATGATGTATGTCATTTTTACATAATTTTTTATTATATTTCTTTAATTATAATTAAAAGATGTCTCGTACATATCCTGCATATGACATGCTCATGGACTTGAGATTATCTCATTTGATAAATGAGGTTTTCATAAATTAAGTTTAAAATTTTTTAATTATAAAAACTCTATTGAATGATCTGATCACTTAATATTTTAGTAATCGATAGCTATTTGAATAATGATGAACTGTTATATATTAATTGTTACTGGTTAGATAATTTAATCTAATCTCCTAAGTAAAATATCAACCTTCCAAAAAATATAAATGTTAACAATATGAAAATTGATCGGTGCAATTTACTTTTAGGAAAAAAGAACTCATTGGCATTCATCTCTTATTGGGTGAGGGAAGAACATGGCAGTTCTTGTTTTACAATGTTTCAGACAATCAATGATATTGTTTTTGAGCCAAACAAGAATTCAGAAGATAGAGCCGCACGATAAATAAATATTTATACTTGTTAAAAACGAATATTGACAAACATATCATTATTTAGATCAACCAAATGGAATGAAGTGGTTATGCTCTGGAGTCCAAAGCTAAGATGGTGCTGAGGTTCATAGGACTCATATAGTCGCTGGAACCGGTCAAGATCTGTTGAACAATGTATCTGTTAGCCCTCTCCGATGGGTGGAATGGATCCCAAAACACGTACTCGTCTCTGTTGGGGCACAAGTTTGAAGCTGGTGTGCATAGTCCTATTCCGTTATATGGTCCTTGTCCGCAACAAGCTATCTTCGATGTTGTAAATCCTACACACAGATGTACGCCATCACTATTGCATGTTTATCGATTCCTATAATGATATTTCGTTTATATGTGAAGATGTTCGTGGTGGGAAGATGTTCGGTTATGGTTTCACTTACCGTAAGCTTGAGGATTGCTGATAAAATCGGCATTCATCTGCCCAGTATTGACAGCAGTAAACACATCTGAACCGATCTCACTGTTGAGTTGTCGGACCATTTGAGTAAGCTGAGGATTGTATAATGCTGCAGCTCTTTGTAACTCAGCTGAGCACTCTCCATTTCTACTTCTCAATGCCAACTCTGCAGGAACACACCCCAATGGGCCTGTTCCTGTCACGAGAACCCTTCGTGCTCCTAGATCATACAATTTCTGAAACATCAAACACCTGTCAGTCTTCCGTACGGAATTGGCTTACATTATTCTAGGACAAGAAGATTATGAACTCCAACATGGGAAAAAAAAGTCAAGAACATATCTGAAAAGCATGGATATTGTTGCACGAAAATTTTACCTTGAGAAGCTCTTTGTACTCGGAGATGACAAATTTGACATAGTCTGGAAGAGAATATTGGCGCGATCTTACTGAATTAGGCACCAAATAGTAGTTGTTAACAAAGTCATTTCCACCAACTGTAATAAGTACAAGTGCCTCATGCACAAGTTGGCCTGCACGTTCGGCTCCGATTAGAGCACTCAGACGCCTTTGATATTCCTGAAAATACTCGAATTGTTGGAACATTCTGATAATGTTTACCTGAAAGAGAAAATTAGAACTCATACGATGAAGATATCGTTCTAGTTAGAATGATTATTAAGAAAGGAATGGAAGCGGTGGACTTACAAACTGAACGCCAGTGTCATTAAGGACTCCAATTCCAGCAGAAGCAAAATTGGCACCATTGAGCAGCTTCTCTCCTGTAAGCTCTGGACTCAGATACGGCAACAGAATATCTGCTCCAATCTGTTCACCTGTCCATACAAAAATGTCAACATATTGTAATGGTCCAACAGGGAAGACACATAAATCAGCAACGCTAAGGCAGCAAAAAATGAGCCATACCTATCAAGTCAGGTATATTAAGGCCGTTAGAGAATCGACCGGTGGGACGGTGAGTAGGGAAGTCAATCCCGTAAGGAGGTGCATCTGCTCGTGCAGTTGTGACCAAGTAGTTGTTGTTACCGTTGTCAACCAATGAATCTCCGAACACAAAAAAGGCCCTTGCCTCAACTGGAGGAGCAAGAGCATTCATGGCAACCATTAAAGCTAAAAGCACTGAGGATACAGCCATGATTGTCGAAGTAGCCATGGAACTGGATGCGAAGATATTCAAGCAGTAGAAATTAGTAGCCGTGTGGATTGAAGAAGGAAGAAGGGCATTTTATAGGTGCAACAGTTCAAGGGTTGTCGTTTGATCATTAAAACAAAAGCAAGTTACAGTACAGGCAGTAGCTGTATTCATACAAACATAAATTTTCAGGTCCTGTATCCGTTAAAATGGATTGATGAAGCAGTAGAAAGCAGTTGAAGCTACTGAAACAAATGCCATCCAACTACACATTACAAGCTTATTTTCCAGGTTTTTTAAATCCCCATCTGTAAATATTATATATATATATATATATATATATATATTGTTAGAAAATGCCAAATCAAACAAACCACAATGAAATAGAGAAGTAAATAAAGAAAAAATGAATAACAACTCAAGATTTATGAGGTTCGGCAAAATCTCTATGTCCTCGATTGCAAAAAGCTGCTGTGTTTTTCATTGATAAAAAAAAATAATTACAATACAAGACATACGAAATTTTGCATATAATCCTAAAACCTGAAATAGTAAACTGGATCTAAATAAACCGCGTTCAATAAACCGATCCATACCGTAGGGGCCTCGCTCTCCGCTTGAAAAATAGATTCACATTTTTTCCTCAATTAATTTTTCTCAACTTTCTAAGTCGCATCAGGAACTTTTCAGGTCGGGTTTCAATTTGAAACAATCAAAATATTCAAGACACAAATACAACATATATATATATATATATATATATATATATATCACTGTTAATATTAATAGAAAGAAAACAGCATAATTTTCATTAGAAATTCAACTTATACATTAAAAGGAATAATTTTTTTTAATAAAAGTAATGGTTTTAAAAATAAAAATAAGAGTTTGAAATAATTTTAAAATAAATAAAAATATGTATGTGGAAATTATTGAATTAGTATAAATTTTGAATATTTTTACCAACATTAAATATTTTTAACAAAAATTACAAAATATACAATTAATATATCAATAAAAATATTACAATAAATAATAATGGTTATTATTGTAAAAATTATAAAAATTGTGGTTAAAATTGTAAAAACCACATAAAGTTTTTTTATTTTTTATACAGGAATAATATTTAACATTAAAAAATTATAATTGAGCATTGTAATTTTTTGGAAAATTATTATTTTTAACTTTAAATTTTTAAACGTATTATAATATTTAGTGATTTTGATTTATTTTTTAATTTTTTGATTTGATTCAAATTTTTATAATCGTAATTTTTAGTTTTTGGTTTTCAGATTGATTATATTTTTAATCAACTGTATTAAATCAAAAACTCGAATTAAAAAATTAATATTATTTCATGTATTGCTAGTATATATTTATTTAGCTTATAAAATAGTAACATTTAATGGTTTGATTTTTCAAATTTTTTCTTTTGATTTTGATTTTCTTTTTTTATATTTAATTTTTAATTTTATTAGTTTGATTTTGTTAAATTTAGACCGATTCTATTAAAAATGCACTTGAAAATCTGTCCAAAAAACGAACACTTACCCTAACTCTAATGGTGAAGCACGTTTTGATAGGTGGATTCATAATGTCAACTACCTTACAACGGGAGTGCATCCATTATTAGGAACGTGGAATTCCGGTTTACGGCTTGGAGAAACGGTTTCAACTACCATTTCCCTGCTTTTTCAGGCCCATTAATTTCCCATGGCCCATCTCCATTCATTGCTCTCCATTTTTAACATATTTTTCTTGCCAAACCTCCCAACCCATTTCCAATCTTCATTTTAGGAAATTTCATAAATATAATAATTGTGCATGTACACTTTCCTAAAATTAAAATTTCATAAATGACTTATTTGATCAAAGTTAATGCTTAAATCTTTACAATAAAGTTTAATCTTATAAAATAATACTTTCAATTACTATAATAATACATAAGTAATTGCTTTCATAAATCTAATATAAAAAATTCAAATAAAGCAATTAACAAAATCAAGTACATAAGAACAATTAAAGAGATAAAAGTTATAATAGCTCAAAATTCAAGTTACTTGTTTGAGTAAATGATTTTATAACCTTGAATATGATTATCTCTCCATATGAATCTATTACTCTAAATATTAAATGTTAATAATGTTACTGTATGTTCAAATGGTATGTCTGTACAAATGCTAAAAACTATAATATGAATTTAGACGGTGAATGTGGTATGATTGTATATGTAAAGTAATACGTTCATACCAAAACTTCTATCAAAATTTTTTTAACTTCTTTAAAATCAACTAAAAATTAATGATACACTCGTATCAATCACTGCTATAATTGTACATAATTTGAAACATATAAAATCATGCTAAAAAAATATAAATTATTTATTAACATCATAATCCTTAATCAATAGGGTTGAATAAATATATTTCCACATCCAATTTTCTTATCAACCATCAAAGTTATGTTTTGTAATCATGGTGAAGATAATATTTATTAGAGTTTATATGTTAATGTTTTCTATTTTTTTTATTTTTTTAGATCAAATGATTAATTTAAATATTATTTTATCTAACGCTTTAACTTTAATTTAAAATTCGAACAATTAAATATTAATAGCTTATCAAACACACCCAATAATTGCTTAAATATATAATTTACTACTATAATTATTAATTTAATCAAATAAAATATAAAATTATAAGAAATTATTAAAATAACAGATCGCTATTATAAACATCAATTATATATATAAATTATACACTCAAAATCCAAGATAAATTAAATAAATATTTATTTTATTTATTCGTAATACAATCATGTTCTTAATTAATGATATTTTGTGCTGACAAGGTTGAAATTGCACCATGCTTTCTATTTTTTTATGATTTTATTTTTTATTTTTATAATTCCATTTTGTTTTAAATTAACTATGGCATATACTAAAATGTGGCAATAATGTAGGCAAAAGAATCGTCAGTATTTACTATATCAACATTTAAATAAAAGAGATATTTATTAGAAAATTATAGATTTTATTTTTTATTTTATAATTATATCGAATAAATTTTAGTATAAGATATTATTGTCAAATGAGATATTAAAAAGTGTAAGGGCCTAAGTGCCCTTCGGGAATAATGTCAAGGGTCAAAATGCACCTTCGCTCTAAGGAGAACAAAGGGGGAGAATCTGAGATCAGGGCAACTGTCGCTCATGGGCTTCGGCTCCTCCATCGCTCTCTTCCTCATCCATTGATGACATTACAAGAAATTTCCAAAAATAGCAATTTGTTATACAACATAATGAAGTTTAAAAAATATTAACAAAAATAATTATTTTTATATTTTTAAAATATTTAATTATAATTTAATATTAGATTCAGAAAAATTTAATGTATAAAATCATTATTTTTCAAATACCTTCAAATTATTTATTATTTATATAATTTTTAGGAAAAAAATCTAAAATTATAATTTAAATATTTTTAAGGACAAAGTTTATTTTGAAAATCTTCAATTAAGATATTTTCCATATTCAGCGGTCAAATACTTAATTAAATATTTTTAGTATTTATTAGATATTTTTATCTAATCTGCTAAATTAGTTATATCTCTAAATTATCCATAAAAACTTAAATATTACAGAAAAATTAAAATAATACCTCCTCCTACCGACACTCTTTCAATTTAAGAAAATAATAATTAATTAAATTATTATTTATTATTTATTTATATCTTAAATACATAAACATACACTATAAAAAAATTTTAAATAATTTTAATCTATGATAAAATATATGAAATCTATAAATTTATATAAAAAATAAATTTAATATATTAATTATTAAACTAATTTAAAATAATAAAAACAATTTGCATGTATTTTATCCTTTAAAATGCACTTCTTGCTTGCATGTAACAAAGCATGCTACAACCAATACGTGAAACGAGTGGTTTTTCTTACCCATTAATGTAATAATATTTTAGATCATGTTTAATGTTTTAATTTAATCAATAAACTATTATCCATTTTATATTTATTTTAAATTAAATAATTATTTTAAAATTTATATACTATGATTAAATACTAGCCATGAATAAGGAGATTAATTTATGATTAACAGAAGTATTTTACGACTTCAAGCATAGTGATTTTTTTTTATTTTTTTGGGTTTTATGTACCATTGCTAGAAAGGGAAATAAGAAAAAAGATAAAAAGATCGTTAAAAAGAAAAGATCGAAGAAGGAACACTCGAAATATGTATCATCCTAATTGAAAAAAGGGGAATGAAGTCTATGATCAGAAGCTCCAAGGATCCGTAGACCCGTAATCCCAGCTGAATCCTTCTCCTGCACCCATTGAAGCAACTCCAAAATCATTTATCTCCAAGAATTTGTTACCCTCGTGTCCAAAACCAAACTCGTCTGGCCAGTAAACGTTAGCCAGATCACTTGAACCACTTGATGAACTTTCGCCGCAGCCAATTCCACACATGGAATTAGAATCCCCACCAACTGACGACGATGACGAGATGAATATACTTGTGGGACTTAGCTGATCGCCGTTATTGCACGACCCACCTCCGCAATCCTGACAGGAACTTCCTCCCATGCAGCCACTGTTATTGTATGGTAGTTGCTGGTTTTTCTCCTGTTGTTGATAGTTCTGTGGTAGGTTTAGTGTAGCAGAAGAGCCATAGAGTTTAATAGCAGCTTGATCATATGCCCTGGCAGCTTCATGTGAAGTATTAAAAGTACCCAACCAGATTCTTGTTCCTCTATTTGGTTCTCTAATTTCAGCCACCCATTTTCCCCATGTTCTTTGCCTTACTCCTCTATACGTACACAGTGCATTTTCTGGTCCTCCTTTGCCTTTCATGCATCCTTTTCTTGATCTTCTCATGGCAAGTTTCCTGTCCTTTGATGACTCCTTTTCCATGACAGAATTGTTGTGATGTCGAAGAAGGAGAAGGGGGGGGCATTAGCAAAAGAAACGACCGCAGGAATTCAGCTTATATATGCAACGAGGTACTGGAGACGCGTCACTGTTCAAATGCCAAGTAAAGAAAGATGGTCTAGAGCAAAGGAAGTGGGTGTTTGACACGTGTACACAAATAACTAGGTGATAGAGCTCGGGTGGGAAAATCGGACAAGTAGCTCAAGTCGATTAACACTTGTCTACAATGCTCTCAGCTACTTCACCATGAAGTAGCTTGCTTATTTTTTTATTTTTATTTTATAAAAAATATCTATTTTCTCATTTCACCATTTTTTATGACCTTTGAGGCCCTCTCTAGGCTTCCCTGCGACCACCAAGCATCACCCGAACTTACCTTTTTATTTACTTTATATTATATAATATTTATCTCAATATCATTATTCTCAATTTTAAGAAATAATTAATAATAAACACTCACCTCATAAACCAAACGTTTAACATATTAATTACTTATTAAAATCAGGATGAGTAAAAATTACAAAAAATAATAGATTAAACTCGATAAATTAACGATATTTTATAATTTTTTAATTTAATTTAATTCTTATATATTTGGATTAATCCAACCATATGTTATTTCATGTGTTAATAAAATATATGTATTAACTTATAAAATGAGATCATTTCATACCTCGATTTTTTATTTTTTTATTTTTATAAATTTCAATTTAATTAATTTATTATTTATTCAATTTAATTTTTAATTTAATTAATTTAATTCACAACTTCATCAAGAAAGCGAATAAACAATAACCAGGTCGAAGAAAATACCTATCACAAGCCCTAGCAAAGGAAGATCCATATATACATACCTTGATCCAAGAAGAGGTAAGAGTGTTATATAGAAATAAAGTAGTTGGAATGAGGAATGGAGATGCACCATCGTGGCAAGGTTCAGGACCAGATTAAAATGGAGTCATTATATACAAGGGATCTCTCTTTTCTCGCGTTACAGCAGAAACTGACATGTCGCTGAGGTCACGGCTTGACATGATTCACAGAGGACCGAAGAGGTTTTGTGTGCGGAGATATTGGATGAGTCAGTCTCGGAGGAGGCCCGAGAGAGCCCCATGTGTGCGCTTTTACTTCCTCTGCTTAGAGAAGCGTGACACTGCTCTGCTTTTACCTCATGCTTTTATAGTTTCCCAATTTTTTAATATTAATATAAAGCTTTAAACATTAGGAGAAGCGTCCATTTATTCGATAAATTTGTATGAAAGTTTTAAACTAAATTAATTAAATTAAAAATTAAATTCATAAAATTAAAGTTAAATTAAAATTACTAAAAATAAAAAAAATAAATAAATAAAAATTTGTAATAACTGAATATTTTAAAAACTAAAAAATAAATCATATGATTAATATAAAATGGCATCATTTTAAATACTATAAAATGAAATTATTTTAAAATTTAATTATAATTGAATAGAAAATAAAAAATAAAAAATTGAACCAAAATTAACAAAAATATCATTTGATATTTTTTTGTTCACTTCTGGATAAATGAGTTATATAAATATAATTTTTTTTAAAAATTAAAAAAATTTTAAGAAAATAAATAAAATTAAATTTTCATTCATTTTAATAAAATAATTGATTAATTAACTTATTATAATTAATATAATTTAGAAAATTTAAATGTTATTCTCTTCATTTAAAAATAAAATTAAATGAATATTTCAATTTATTTTCACATAATGTATAACTATTCATAATAATTACAGTATAACTTTAAAATTTTTATACTATTTTTTTAATATTTTCCAAAAAATCTTCATATTTTTTCTTTTTTTATTGTAAAAATCAATCAAAAGTTAAACTCATTAAATGAATTTCAAATTTATTTTTTTATATTTCATTATTTTTCTCAATTCCATTAAGAAATTATATATTATTTATCATCGCATAAAATATTAAAATTCAATAAAATTCATCAAACAAATATTAATTTGTTAAATAATTATAAAAATAAAATACATATTATTAAGAGATTAACAATAAATTAATTTATAATATAAGTATATAAATAAATTTAAAATTATTACAATATTAATAATGAATTATAAGTACATTCATCTAAAAAACAAATAGAAACTAGTTTGCAAGTCATATAAGTAATGATATATCAATAGGTTAGCATGTATCATGAGTATAGATTTAAAATACATAGTCATTAATAGAGATTCATGTATAACTCATGTAAGATGCTTCTTGTGTATATGATAGTATAGGCCAGTAATATGTCTACGATAAAATTAGACATTAAAATATTTTACCCATTATATTTTTAAAATACATAAATTAAATATAAATATAAAATATTTATTCTTCTATCAATTAAAAAAAACTTCACTTCTATCATTTCCATTGTTTAGAATTCAGGTGGCAGAATTGACAGCTGCCCACACACTGGGTTCATTATGGGCACCAAGAATTCATTGTGGGCTCATTATGGGGCCCTTAGGTGAGGCATCACCTTTGATCCCAAGAATTCACAATTATTGTAATCCCACGTGCCTAAACCATATCCATAACACAAACATACATACTAAAATAAAAAATGACAATTAACATATAATGTTAATAATAATATTGAAAATATTAAAGTCTAATAAATATTATATAAGTAAGTCAATTTAACCATCATATGATTTTACAATAAATAACAGAATTACGAGGGTCTTAGATTTAGAATAATATTTTTATTTTTCTATTAAATTATTTCATGATAAATTATGAAATAAGGAAATACCATTATTTTGTCTTTATCATTTATAAACATGCTTCTATTAAAAGTAATCGACGAGTTTGCATGATTATCAAAGATTCAAAATATATACAATTATACAATTATTATCATTTATAATTAGTGGATTTATACAATTATATTAAAAAATAATTGATAAATTTATTTGAATCCACATATACTACTTTACATGATTAAAAGTTATTAAGTTTATAATATATATATTAAATTCACATAGAAAATGTTGTTATTTTATAATTACTATTAAGAATCCATTAGTCTCATACGATTGTCACAATAGTCCATAGTGTTTTTTTTTCCCACATTTTCTAATTAAGAAACAATGCGTACAGTTACTTGTTCATAGACATGGGCTTGTGGAAACTTGCAACTCTCCCGAGCAGCCTCTAGCTTCCTTTTTTTTCTTCCTTATCATTTTCTACAGTTGAAAAACAAAAAGCTAAACCCTAAAGTTCCAGGACGCCTCCCTTCGTTGTCGTCTCATTCCCGTCGCCGCCGCCCATTCTCGTTGCCCCTCCGCCCTTCGTTCTCTTCGCCATTCATCATTTGTTGTTGTTCATCATCTCCCTTTCCTTTTCATTTTGCAGTTGATTAAGGTGTTTTTTTTTTCCATGTAAGTGCGTCTTTCTACTAACCGAGAAAATGGTGGACTCTCTTGTTTCAATTGCCGGATTGGTTTCTACTCAGTCCACCAGTAAACGGATCCAGATTTTCCGCGATGATATCCCATCGATTCTAAATAACACTGGTAAGTATTGATTTCTCATTTAGTAACACTCACTTGTGTGTGTATGATCAAACTATTTGGGAAAGATATTTGGACTTTGAATTTAATTCTGATCGTTCTAATTAGCTGAAGTTTGTAGCTATTAACAATGAAGCTATTTCGGAAAGATATTTGGACTCTGAATTTAGTTCCTATTGTTTTAACAAGCTGAAGTTATTTTGAACATATCATGTTTAAGAATTACAGGTAATTTAATCCTTGCCAAATCAGTTACATTGAATTTCTCTCGCGTTATACGATTGAAAAAAACAATTGGACAGTTGGCCTCGTCCCGGGGGTTTACCTAAATTAGTTGCTTGCTACTCGCTTTGCTGGGGTGCCTTTCACTAGCGTTGCAGGATAGGTTTCTTACGTTTTAGCTTTGCTATTATCTTATTTTGTGTTATTATACATCTTCATCCTAAAATCTGCCCTCCTGTATAGATGATATTCATGTTTGTGTCATTATGAAAGACAAATGTCTTGTATTTTCACGTAATCGACATATACTTGTTGTCTGATGCTTGCAATTTTGCACTTGTCAGAAATGTCTCCCGAGATATCTTCCTTGTTGGTAGATATAATTTTTAAAACAGTGGCTACATATGAGGACCGGAGGTCAAGGAAAGTTGTTGATGACTTGATTGAGAAAGCTTTAGTTCAAACGGTATTTATGAAAAGTTTTGCAGCAGCCCTTGTTCAAGCCATGGAGAAGCAGTCAAAGTTCCAATCTCATGTAGGCTGTTATAGACTTCTCAAGTGGTCATGTGTCTTGCTAAGCAATAGTCAGTTTGCTTCACTTTCAAAGAATGCAGTCTGCAGAGTTGCTACCGCGCAAGTATCTACTCTTTCCCTTGTCATTCAGAGATCTTTCCGTGAGCAAAGGGCTTGCAAGAGGCTATTTTTTCATTTATTTTCTCA
This sequence comes from Dalechampia spathulata, assembly GCA_948192965.1. Lineage (NCBI taxonomy): Eukaryota > Viridiplantae > Streptophyta > Magnoliopsida > Malpighiales > Euphorbiaceae > Dalechampia > Dalechampia spathulata. The sequence goes on from CANYBF010454100.1 coordinate 68,773, forward strand.
GGTAACTTTTTGTACATGTTCTTGTAATATGGTCACTTTGTTATTCTATTTAAGTTTAATGATCTTAATATTTATCTTCTTTGCCCCAGTCACCAGACATATATAACGTCTACATTGATGAATTAAAGGATTCACGAATCCCCTACAAAGATGGTCCTGAAATACTGTCGCTGTTGTTGGAGTTTTCAGTTACATCATCTTCTTTTGAACAACTTAAGGTTGTGACCATTTTTGTTTCACATATTATACTAGGAGATGTATGTTTAACTGATAATTGCTTTTTATTTTTGAATACCTTGTATATTTATATATATTTTTGATTTTTTTGGCTGAAACACATCTTTTTTTGGTTTTGTGCAGCCCATATTTTTGGACACTTATGTTAAGGCAGTTTTAAATGCCAAGGAAAAGCCTGCAACAAGGCTTAGCGAAGCTTTTCATCCACTATTTGTCAATTTGTCACATGAAGATTTTCAAAGTGTTATTGTTCCTTCTGCAGTAAAAATGTTGAAGCGCAATCCTGAGATTTTGTTGGAATCAGTTGGGATTCTTTTGAAATTAGTGAACCTTGACTTAAGCAAGTATGCCAATGAACTTCTTTCGGTAATATTATCACAAGCTCGACATGCAGATGAGAGTAGAAGACTGGCAGCATTGGCCATAGTAAGGTGTTTGGGCCAAAAATCAAGTAACCCAGATGCCTTGGAGTCGATGTTTAGTGCTGTAAAGGCTGTAATTGGAGGTATTGTTTTGCTCTATATTTTCTCTTAGTCATCAGTGATAAATTTATCGCTGTTTCATGCCCTTTATCTTGGAATTTTGATGTTTTTCTGATATTGTTTGAAATCACAATTAACATTACCAGGATCAGAAGGAAGACTTCAATTTCCTTACCAAAGAATAGGCATGTTCAATGCGAGTCAAGAGTTATCACATGCTCCTGAGGGAAAATATTTATGCAGCCTTTCACGTACTTTCTGTAGTTTTCTCTTGTCTTGCTACAAAAATGAGGGTAATGTATTACTGAATACTTTTGCTACTTTTATTGGTGACATCAATGACCAACTCTTTGTCAATGCTTTTTTCAATTTCTATTTTGTGCCTCCCTAGTTTGGTGCATTTGTGGCTTTAATTCTTGTTTGCTGTTTAATATGTCAGGAAATGAAGAGGTTAAGATTGCAATTCTGTCTACTATTGCTTCTTGGGCAGCACGATCTGCTGATGCAGTTCGGCCTGATGTTGTTTCTTTTATTGCTTCTGGTCTCAAGGAGAAAGATGTTTTGAGAAGGGGTCATCTTCGTTGTTTACATGTCATGTGCAAAAACGATGATGCTATTTTGCAGGTAGGTTGTATCATTTGATAATCAGAATGTGTATTCTGAGACATTTGTAGTTGACAGTACTCATTACTGATGTTTTGTGAATATGGTGGAACTTGTTGATTGTGCACGACAGCTATCCTCTTTGCTTGGTCCTCTTGTTCAACTTATAAAATCTGGTTTTACTAAAGCAGCTCAGCGTTTGGATGGTGTGTATGCTTTGCTCATTGCTGGGAAGATTGCTTCAGCAGACATCAAATCAGGTTGTGCTAACAATTGGTACTGTTTGCTGTGTCATTCTTGATGTGCTTTTTTAAATTGCTTTTCTCTCTGTTTTGTTTCTCAGAGGAGATTTTGGCAAAGGAGAAAATATGGTTATTGATTTCTGATAATGAGCCTTCACTTGTACAAATTCCTACGGTAGCTGCTTGCTCAGATTTTGTTGCTCAATTTCTTTTTTTTTTTTTTGTATTCTGATCACATGTAATAAAATCAGTTACCACTTCCAGGCTTCAAAATTGTCTGCCGAAGATTGTGTGGCATGTGTTGATCTTCTTGAGGTGCTTCTGGAAGAACATTCGTGCAGGTAATTTTATTTATCCTACATAATCATGTTGTCATGTGTTGTTATTCACTTTTTGCAAATTGAGTGGCCTGCCTCCATTGTTGCCGTGCAGAGTTTTGGAGGCCTTTTCAGTTAAATTGCTATTACAGGTTTTAATCTTTCTATACGTTATTGTTTTTCTTTCTTTTGATATGAATAAATTGTAAATATTGGTCTGTTGGGTGCAGTTGTTAGTCTTCTTTCTATGCCATCCAAGTTGGGCTGTTCGAAAAATGTCACATGATGCTACCAGAAGAATAATTACTTCTGTTCCGCAATTGGCAGAAGCTCTGGTGACCGAGTTCACAAGTTTTCTTTCTGTAGTTGGGGAAAGATTTGTTTCTCTGAAAGCTAGGTAAGTTTTTAGTTGATAAGTCCTATTTTATTCCTTCTCTTCTTAAAGTTAGCTAGTTATGGTTTATTCAGTATATAGAGTGCTTTACTGTGCTTTTTGGCTTGATTAGTGCTTTTTACTTATTGCCTTTGGGGAACTCAAGATCAAATAAACATTGCCTCCCCATTCTTTGTTTCCCAAATGGTTAATTGTTCAGATTTTGAGATGTACACTTTTCTCCTAGTGATCTTACATTAGGATTTCTATCATCTTTTACCGGATCAAATCTGAAATTGTATGTCTGTAGTGACACAGATTCTTCCGTGGACACTCAAGTTCCTTTTCTTCCATCTGTTGAGGTATTAGTGAAAGCTTTAATTGTGATATCATCTGCGACTCTTGCTGCTTCTCCAAGTACATCCACACGAGTTTTGTTTTGCTCACATCATCCATGTGTCATTGGCACTGGAAAAAGAGATGTTGTTTGGAAGGTAGGTCTCTCACATTTACTTCTCTTTCTCATGGTCCTAGTTAACAGTTATATTATGTATAATCTTGTTAATAATAGCAATTACATGCAAATTTATATTTACTCGTAAAGATAAAATATGAACCAATAAGCTAAACCTGTTGTAGATAAATGTGATTTGTCTTTATTGTCTCTGGCAGTGCCAAATTGCTAGATCCTGAGTTTGCCACTAGTTGCACCTTTAGTTGTTATATCTTAATCGACTTGTCAAAGTTCTTGGATTTCCTTGGTTCAAATTTGATTAAAAAGCCGAAGATTTCTCTGGTTCAAAATTGATGAAAGAGTTTCGTGGTTTTGGTTAAAATATGTGATTTTATTTTGGGATCCCCTCACTGAATTATGTTTGGGAATTGACATGAGAGCATCAGTGATGCCTTTTAGAGGCTTTTTGATAGTCCCTCTCTCTCTATGGTGACTCATAGAAGTATGTAGCACATGAATTCCTTTCTAGTCAGTTATTGAGTTCAATAGATTATGAAACTTATAAAGGTTAGAATTCTGTTTGAACATTTTTGGAATTGTTCAAATGCTTGCATAAGGCAAGGCTTTATTATGAATCAGACAGGATCTAGGTTCTTTTCTGTTCTTCAATAGCAACTAGGGTTTTAGCATGTGGGTATTAAATCATTAGACCTGTTATTAACAGTTATTTAGATTTTTTTTTAAATTTGAAATTCTAAATGTTTTTTTAAATTAGATATTCGATTTGTAAGTCTAATCATACAAATTTTGTTTCACTTGAAAAATAGAAAAATATTTCTAATTCTATAAGCATTCTTTTAAACCTTACAGTAATGAGCATTTTTTTCTACCTGAATATTTAAATCCTACAAATCATTTAGCAATGTTCATAGGCAGGATGGTTCTGACTCTGATTCCTCCATTATTTCCGTTAGATGTTAGTATAAACTTGGATGTTATTAAATTACTGAATTTGAGATTTATTCAGCAGCTAAAAGGTGAGAAACTAAAGATTTATTTTTGAGCAATTGGGCAAAAGTGAAAAACTCTTATTGGTATCAACAACTTGCCTAAGCTTTAGGTTATTGCTCAAGTGAACATGAGAATTAATTTGGTTGTGAAATATTTATAGGAGTTCCTATTTTTGGTAAGCGGCCCTCTTTTCTAATTATAGTTGCTAATTATTAGATTGGCTATTCATCATAGAAACAATGAAAAAAATAGGGGTGAGCACTAGTTTATTCGGTTCAGTTTTGTGGAAAATTTAAATTGAACCGAATAAACCAATAACCAAAACTATAAAACTGAACTGAACCGAAATTAACCAAAAATCAAATAAACTGAATTAAATAAATCAAAAACCAAATACGTAATAACCAAACCAAACCGAATAAACCCAAAACCAAAAAATCAAACTAAATGAACCAAAAATTGAACCCATAAACCTATAATTGATATGAAATGACTTTGTTTTGAATACTAAAATAAAACGACGTCATTTTATAATTCAATATTCGGTTTATTCGATTATCAATATCTCGAACGGAACTAAAAACCGAAAACCAAAAAATTTAAAAATAAAAACTGAACCAAAAAACCGAACTGAAATAACCAAATATCATTGGTTTTTTCGGTTTTTGGATATTTTTGCTCACCTCTACAAAAGAACATTGTATTGCTTCCCTCCTTGAGGGTATCAAGTTTGCTGAAAGAGAATTTAGTCTATTCACCAGTCAGGAATAGTCTGCTGAAATAAGGGGATGTTCAACTTTACTGGCATGGATAGAAGTTCCCCAGTAGTGTAATTTTGTGTTTTACTTTGCCATCTTTTTGTTTGGCGTTGACAATTATTTTCTATCTGCAGAGAGTTCGCAGATGTTTGCAAACACTTGAAGTGGATGTCATTGGCATTATTTCTTCAGATGTACAGAGTTTGTGCCAGGTAAATCTTAAATCTGTTCTTATTTTATTTGCTATTGCATTTAGAATCGACCTGGAATCTTGTAGGTTACTTGTGCATCATTTTGATGACTTCTTTTGCAATTGAATTGTACATCTTGTTTGGTGCATGTATTGTTTTATTGATTTATCTGTATTGTATGACAAATTTGATTTGATGTTTTTCATTTTGAATCTGTTTGCTATTTGTTGTTTATGGTAGAAAGATAAGCCATTCTCTATTGCTCTAAGGTATAATCTTTTTGGGTGGAAGTTGCGTCCAGTAATGGAATTTTTGTTTGGATTCAGGTTGATGTGATATTTTTTTCCATCACGAACTAACCCCCCCTTTTTTTTGCAGAATCTACTAGGATCAATGGGATTAATGAGCTCAAATGTGTTTGAACAACAAGCAGCAATAAATTCTTTGTCTACATTAATGTCTATAATGCCCAGAGACACCTATTTAGAGATTGAAAAGGTTTGTTGCATGTATAGATGTGTGACTCTATATTTATCTTTCAGATGAAACACTCCTGAATATCATTGAGGTCGTATTACCCAGTATTGATACTTGACCTAAGCTTGCTTTTTTTTTTTTTCCCATTGTCAGCACTTGAACAATTTTGAAGATCGTTATGTACATGACAGGCTTTCAGAAAATGACATTCAGGTAAATTATCCAACTTTCTTGTTTAGTTTATTGTTATTATAGCTTTGATTGTTGCATGTTGGATGGAGGCATTAATTTGGAGACTAGCAAAATTTCGTTTATCTGATCAATTTTGATGTTACTCTTGATTCTGCATGTAGAATGTAGGCTATGAATTATGAGCATACATTTTTGTGTGGTAGGTTTCTCTTCCGTTATATTATGACCACAATTTACCACCCAGGAGACGCTGAGGGTAGGATATAACATCATTTCCTTCTTTACGGAAAGTTGGTAGTTCTTGTGTTGAATCTGAGGAGTTGATTCTAGTTGTGATTCATGAAACAATGTTTGTCGTGTGTCCTTTTGTTCAAATCTGGATGCAAATTTTCTAGATGCACTCACTGAATCTGTGTTGGGATATTCTGTTGTGTACTTCCTGGTATGAGGTGATTTCATTTCATGGATGACTTTGGTGTTGAGAGCATCCTCCTTTCCTCTTACCTCTCTTTACTTTCTTCATTTTTATGGTAATATATTAATATTGTTGTGGGTGGTCTTACCTTATATGATTTTGCTATGTATTCTCTTTGTTCTTGTTCAAGGAATAGGTTTACCTGTTAAGTTCCTGCATGTTGTGACTTGATTGTTTCCCTTCTCTATGTATTTCAGATTTTTCACACTCCTGAAGGAATGCTTTCAAGTGAAAAAGGTGTTTATGTTGCAGAGTCAGTTGCTGCTAAAAACACAAGACAGGCCAAGGGCCGTTTCCGTATGTATGAGGACGAAGACAACATGGTGATGATCTAATAATCTTTAGCTGTTATTTATTACTCTATTTTTCTCTTCCTTTCATCCATATATCTGCCTTTAGTTCCTTGTGTTTTTCAAGTAATTGATATGTTATTGAAATGGTTTTGTTTGACCCAGGATCATAGTGGTTCTAATAATTCTATCAAGAGAGAACCAGCTGGTAGAGAAGCTACTGGGGTTGGTAGAAGGGATGCTGGAAAGTTAGCAAAGAAAGCTGGTATGCTATTTGCATTTTAAATATTGGTTAATTACCTTGTTTATTATGTACTAGCTATAGCTTATTCAATATATTTAGTCTTATTATTTGTATCTTTGTAGATAAAGCAAAGACAGCAAAAGAAGAGGCACGGGAACTTTTGCTGAAAGAGGAGGCATCGATACGTGAAAAGGTTCAGTGTGTACAGAAGAACCTGTCTTTGGTTCTTAGAGCACTGGGAGAAATAGCCATTTCCAATCCTGTATTTGCACACAGTCAACTGCCTTCTCTGGTTTGTTTCTTGACCTTGATTGCCAGGTTTTTCCTCTTTTTTAAAACTTATGCTGAACTTTTCAATTTCCAAATAAACATAGGTTGACGAGGTCAGCTTTCAGTTAAAAATCATTCATGTCACTTTTATTTTGAATGTGCACCCGATGTTGGCCTCATGCTATAAGAATGTAAACCATAATGTAGGTCATTCTTAATGCAACAATATTTACACAAACCTGGAATGATAATACCCATGCATATCCACTTGTACCACTAGTCTTGTTAGCTGTTGCATCTTGATGATTTGTACTTTCTAGGACAAAACATGTTGCATGCTAATAAATGCATTACAATGTGTTACTGACATATTTTACATGATATATCAGGCCCTTTTTTTAAGTGTTCTCTACTGTCTATATTCTGTTGTTTTTATTTGTTTTTTTCTTTCCTCCTATATAAACTTACCCTTTTTCTGAATTCGTTTCAGGTTAAGTTTGTTGATCCTCTACTCCGGTCACCTTTAGTAGGTGATGTAGCCTACGAAACCCTGGTCAAGCTTGCTCGATGTACAGCTGCACCACTTTGTAATTGGGCAATCGATATTGCAACTGCACTATGCCTGATTGTGACAGAGGAAGTCAGTGAGTTACTTAATCTCATTCCAGCACTTGGTGATGGGGAAGCCCATGAAAGACGATCGTTGGGCCTTTTTGAAAGAATAATTACTGGATTATCTGTCTCATGTAAATCTGGTCCTCTTCCTGTTGATTCCTTCACTTTTGTATTTCCGGTAACTGCTTCTTGCTTTTGTGTGATTGTCTGCTCGTTGATATTGCTCCTTTACTGATACCAAAAGTTTTCCAGATAATGGAGCGCATTCTGTTATCTTCTAAGAGAACTGGACTTCATGATGATGTGCTTCGGATTCTGTATTTGCATATGGATCCCCAGCTGCCACTTCCGAGGCTTAGAATGCTATCAGTTACAAATCTTCCTTTTGATTCTCAATTTTGATTACATGTGATCTTTAGACTTGAATTCTTTTTCTTATGTTGCTTATGATGTCGTTACTTCTTGCATTGAAGGCTCTTTATCATGTTCTTGGTGTTGTTCCTGCATATCAAGCATCCGTTGGAGCAGCTTTGAATGAATTATGCCTTGGCCTGAAATCAGATGAAGTGCCTTCTGTATGTTCATTGCACTTTAATCTAGTTGGTCATATATGAAATACTGTTTAACTACCTGTGATTTCTTTATGTATGTATTTTTTCAGGCTTTATATGGAGTTTATGCAAAAGATGCTCATGTAAGGATGGCCTGCTTAAATGCTATAAAATGCATTCCAGCTGTTTCTAGTCACACTCTTCCTCGGAATGTTGAGATTGCAACTAGCATTTGGATTGCTCTACATGACCCAGAGAAGGTTTTGCTTTCCATCTCTGTCTCACTTTATGTACTTAAAGAAAGCAGTCACTACACTGTGTATGAGGAAGGTGTGTTTTGAACATATGTGCACAGTAGAAGCTGAGAAAAATGAAAATTTTACATGCAACGCAAGACTTGTATTACTAGAGAATCCTCTATGATACTAGGTTGTGCCCTGAACCACAGTTAATAAGATATGTTGTGCCCTGAACCACAGTTAATAAGATACATTTTAGACACTACAACAACATTCCTTGACGGAGTATATTTCCTCTTAAAAGATGACTAGGCATGTGAATAAGTAGTAGTTGTGGCTCTCAGCACCTCTTTGGCTTCAGAATGCAAACTTGTCAGAATTGCTTTCAAATTTTTTGAAGTAAGAAACAAATTTCAGGGTATTACAAGCAGTATTCATAAGCAACTTAACATTTGCTGAATAAATGTCTCTACCTTGTTTCCTTTGGCACATAATACTCTGCTGCTCTTGTCAAAGTTGACCTCTAGTAAGCATATATAGAGGACATATTTTTCTGTGGGAACAAACTTCTTGGTCTTTAAAAGTCATCCACCAACTCATCTCAAACTTTAAAGACTATTTTTCTGATTTATTTAAAATTCTATCTAGAATGATTTCACAAAATGTAATGTGGAAATGCAGTTGGTTAGTTTTGCTACCATCTACTTACTAGCGACTAGATGTATCAGCTTCTTATCATTTCAACTTTACTTCTAATTTTCTACTGAGATGGCATTTTTATTACAGGCGTTGGCTGTCTCTTGTCCAATGTTATTGTTTGTCTTGTGTAATTTTAATATGTATAAGGAAGTTGGTTAAGGCACTGCATGCAGTTGCTTGCAGTGTTTTTCAATTCCATTTGTTTATTGGACTGTTTTATATTGTTAATTATCTCATTATGTTTGTCCATGCCTTCTCTTTTCTACAGTCAGTTGCTGAAGCTGCAGAGGATATTTGGGATCGTTATGGATATGACTTTGGAACTGATTATTCTGGACTTTTCAAAGCACTTTCTCATACTAATTATAATGTTCGTGTAGCTACTGCAGAGGCATTGGCTGCTGCTTTGGATGAATGCCCTGACTCTATACAAGTAATTTGAATCATATTAGCTGCTTTGGCCATGTCTAAAAAAAATTGAATAAGATAGCTTCAGTATTTTGATTCCTTATTTGGATTATTTAATAATTATCTCAGGAATCGCTTTCTACCTTGTTTTCCTTGTACATCCGAGATTCTACTTTCAGTGAGGACAATGTTGATGCTGGGTGGATAGGAAGACAAGGAATAGCATTGGCTTTACATTCTGCTGCTGATGTTCTAAGGACAATGGACCTTCCTGTTGTTATGACTTTTCTAATATCACGAGCATTGGTAAGATTTACCTTTCTCTGTTTTCCCATTCAATTGGTAGTTATTTCAACAGATGATTATCAACTATGCTTTTGTTTGTCGTTCTGGAAATTAAATTGTGCATTTGGTCTTATAGAGCCTTATTTGGTAAGAAAGAACTCTGGACATCAGTCATGGAATTCTAGAATATTCACATTTTCTGGTCCTATAGAGTTGAAAATTTGATGACAATAACTTCCGTTTAGAAATTTTAACATGTACTTTTCATCATATACTCCTTGATATGTAGTTGTGGTAAGTTGTAACACAGAAATTATATGTACACTATAGTGATGTCTGATTATGTAAATTAATTGCAATTGAAATGTTTTAATCAGGCCAAAAATACTTAAAATTGCTAGGCAATATAGTCAACATGAATTTCTACTTAAATCTACTATCAGATTATATGTATATTTAATTGTGATGGCTTTTCTTTACCCATATGTATATTCTTAAGTTTTAGTTTCTTGCGTTCTTATTTTCATAAATGATGGTATCTTTAATATTTTTAAATTTTATTATTTGTACTTTATTAGTATTTTTAGGTATTTTGGGATAAGCATTTGATGTTTAAAGCTTAAACATTAACATCATGAAACAAATGTCGAATGAATTTTTCTTTTTCATAATTTTCAGTAAGTCACTGTTACAGAACTTATTAAATATATTCAGTAATGAATCATTTCAGTATTCATTATATTAGTAGTTCTTTCTTAGCATTACTGCATTCAGTGTCAACTTCATGGCATGCGGGATCTTTGAAGGCCAAAGAGCATTATCGTGGGCTTAAGGCCAGGCTTTTGGTCTTTGACAATTCCCCCAAGGGAGATGCATGGCTGTGTTCGTTCTTGCTAAGAAGGTATACTGGTTATAGGAGGAAAAAAATAATAGTGTTAAAACGCTCTTCTTTATCTAAAGAAGCATGACACTGGTATACTGGTTCAATCTCCATCTTCGCATTCGTCCAGAGTGATTTGATAAGAAACTGGTGCACAGCTATCATTTTGTCGATTATTTTTATTTTCAGATATTGTTTCTTTATCCTTCAAATATTCTTGTCTTACTAGTAAATTATTTACATTGATACATCTTCTGATATTGCTTCATTGTTTAAGGTTAATCTGTTACCTTCTTTGTTCAAGGGGGGTGGTTCCATTCATAAAGCAGTATCCTTATGCTTGGATGTGTTTGTTTTTGTAGGCTGATCCCAATGCAGATGTTCGGGGGCGAATGATCAATGCTGGTATATTGATCATTGATCGGCATGGAAAAGAAAATGTTTCATTACTATTTCCAATTTTTGAGAATTACTTGAACAAGAAGGTTGCACTTTATTTTTAGTTAAACATGCCTTGTGAATTTTTTTCTTTTGAAGAAAATATGCTTTGTAAATCTTTGTATCTTTTAACTATTCATTTACTTTTTTGTCTGGATTTTGTTTTTCTTAGGCATCGGATGAGGAAAAATATGATCTGGTTCGTGAAGGTGTTGTAATTTTTACTGGAGCTTTGGCAAAACACTTGGCAAAGGTATAAATTCTTCGATGTAGTTATTCTTCTTGAAGGCATGATGGTTGTCACAATTTAGCTTGACATGTATATTGCATTGCAGGATGATCCTAAAGTTCATGCTGTGGTTGAGAAATTGATGGAAGTCTTAAACACACCATCTGAAGCTGTTCAGCGAGCAGTATCAACATGTCTATCTCCATTAATGCAAGCAAAGCAAGTATGTGGAAAGTGTTTGAACTAACACAAACATGGATAGTTTTTTGTAGCACAATTACGTTTGAGCTGTCGTCTGTGGTGTTTATGTTCATTCTGTGAGGAAAGTAGGAAAAGCAATAGCAGAAGCACTGGGATTTTTGTGCCATTTTCTAATGTAGTGGTTTCTTTTATCAGGAGGATGCAGCTATTCTTGTTTCCAGGGTGATGGATCAACTGATGAAAAGTGACAAATATGGTGAACGCCGTGGAGCAGCATTTGGGCTGGCTGGGGTGGTGAAAGGATTTGGAATATCTAGCTTGAAGAATTATGGCATTGTTGCTGCACTGCGTGAAGGTCTTCTTGATAGGTATGTTTGTTATTCATTGAATCCCTCTAATGAAATGTTAGGTGTTGGCGTTGTTCTTTTTGCCTCCACCATTCAGGGATTTCAGCAACTAGTTTACTTGTATAATCGCATTGTTGTTGTGTAGGATATTTTTTTTTTTTGCATCATTCCCTTTTAATAGGCTGTTATGTGCTGCAATAACAAATTATGATTCTCCTGAGTTTTTATTACAGTTTGTTTGATATCTATGAGCTATGGCAGTTTACAAGCTTGATTTTCTTTATTTGTAGGAATTCTGCAAAATCTCGTGAAGGAGCTCTGTTGGCTTTTGAGTGCCTCTGTGAAAGACTCGGGATATTGTTTGAACCGTATGTGTTAGAGCTACTTCATCAAGTTATTTATCTTGTATTTTGTCACTGGAAAATGTTTTTCCTGGAAAAAATTTTCCAGGTTTTGTAGTCTTTGGTGAAAATTAAATTAAATTATATTTAGTAGTGCAATTTTCTCTCATGCCCAAATTAAATTAAATTGTGAAGTTCTAGTAATTAAATATTTCATGGTCTTCTTTATTGGAGGAAAATTGATTATTTCTATTACAAACCAAACATAAAAAAATTTTCCAAGTGTTGTAACATGAAATGAATGGATCCCAAGCATTATATGACGAACCCATTTCTGTGTGTTTTGTTTCCTTAGGTATGTCATTCAAATGTTACCACTACTCTTGGTATCTTTCTCTGACCAAGTAGTTGCTGTTCGTGAAGCTGCCGAGTGTGCTGCACGTGCTATGATGTCTCAACTTAGTGCTCAGGGGGTTAAGCTTGTTCTTCCATCACTTTTGAAGGTGTTTGTGTCGTTAATTTTTTTTTATGCATAGCATACAATGCATATCATTTGGTTTCATAAGGTTTTTTAGTCAGAAATATGTGGAACTTAAATCTATAAATGCAACTCAACATTGATGGTGTATGATATTGACTTCAAATAATACACTTGTGTATCTTTGCAGAGCTGATGAATTACATTGTTATGCTATTTTTAAAGTTTTAGCATTTTCATATATTAATTGTTTCTCTTGCAAGTTGTGTGCTTATGTATTTCGTCACTCATTACTTGTACTTCTTGAACTGTGCTGGAAAATTATAGCCACATCAGAGTGCTCAATTGACTGCTATAATGTATAAATGCATGTACCTCCAGGGTCTTGAGGATAAAGCCTGGCGGACAAAGCAAAGCAGCGTACAACTCCTTGGTGCTATGGCCTACTGTGCTCCTCAACAATTGTCACAGTGCCTCCCTAAAATTGTGCCAAAACTTACAGAGGTTTATCTGAATCTTAACACTAGTTTAGTAGTTTAGCCACCCTAAAATTAATATGAATCTATTGACTCTGGAACTTTATGTCTAATTACAGGTATTAACTGATACACATCCCAAAGTCCAGTCAGCAGGGCAAATGGCACTTCAGCAGGTTTTAGCAATTTTATGTTTCATTTTATTCTTCTTATTTTGTGATAAACGGCCTGTTATATCCATAAGTTCTTTTATTAGGTTGGGAGTGTTATAAAGAATCCTGAGATATCTTCTCTTGTTCCTACACTTCTCATGGCCCTTGCAGACCCCAATGACTATACTAAGTATTGTCTTGACATTCTCCTCCAGGTAAGTGTGCCTCTAAAATGAAGATAAGTTAATGATTCATCTAAATGTGGCTTTTGCAGAACTTTTTTTAATATAAAAATCTTAGATGTGTCCAATATAATTTATTTTTTGCAGACAACTTTTATTAATTCAATTGACGCCCCTTCACTAGCATTGTTGGTACCGATAGTTCATAGAGGGCTAAGGGAGCGAAGTGCTGAAACTAAAAAAAAAGCTGCACAGATTGTTGGAAATATGTGCTCTTTGGTTACTGAACCAAAGGATATGATTCCGTACATAGGTTTGCTTCTTCCTGAAGTTAAAAAGGTATTTCTTTGTAGTTGCACATGTTGATTTTGTTATTCACCGCATAACTTGGCATTTATAGTGGTTTTATGCAAAATGAGGATAGGTTCTTGTAGATCCAATTCCAGAAGTTCGCTCTGTTGCTGCCAGGGCCCTTGGTTCACTTATAAGAGGAATGGGAGAAGAGAATTTCCCAGATCTTGTCCCATGGCTCTTCGATACACTAAAGTCTGATACTAGTAATGTTGAACACTCTGGAGCAGCTCAAGGATTGAGCGAGGTTAGGATTTTGTCAAAGACTAATGTTTAGTGTTGGCTTGTATTCTGTCAGATATTTAATTATTTTTCCAATTAATTGAGTAGTCACTCTTATATGAGGTATTCCATGAAGTCCCAAGATTTGCCACTAATAACATATTGACTGTAATATGAATGTGGCTTCTGTGTTTGCTGTGTTTGGATGGTGATGTCTGTTGGTATTTTTAAGTGTTACGATGGAAATGTCAGCTTTTTGAAGGATGTCCTATTTGCTGTAGTTGATTATATATATTTTTTCCCTTTATCTGCCAGGTTTTAGCTGCTCTTGGAACAGTATACTTTGAGCATGTACTTCCTGATCTTATCCGTAACTGTTCTCATCAAAGAGCATCTGTGCGAGATGGATACTTAACACTTTTCAAGGTGAATCCGATAGTATTTGTCATTCATTTCTTCTTGGCTTTTGTTCACAAAAGCAGTGTGCAAATCATTTTCCTTCTGAATGCAGTATTTGCCAAGGTCCTTAGGTGTTCAATTCCAGAACTATCTGCAGCAAGTGCTGCCTGCTATATTGGATGGTGAGTTACTTCATGTGGATTTATGTGCTTTAACTAAAAAACAACTTAGTTTCTATGTGCGTTATCAATTTTTAATATGGTGCCTGCTTGTGCCTCATAGGTCTTGCCGATGAGAATGAATCTGTGCGTGATGCAGCATTAGGTGCTGGACATGTTCTTGTTGAGCACTATGCAACAACGTAAGGCGCCCTCAATCCTTTTCTTTTCTCTTACTGATGATCTGAGTTCTATAATCTTTGCTGTTGGAATATTGTTGACTGCTGGGTTTTTTCACATTCAATTGACCTTTACATCTACAGATCCTTGCCTCTTCTCCTTCCTGCTGTTGAGGATGGTATTTTTAATGATAATTGGCGTATCCGACAGAGCTCTGTGGAATTGTTAGGAGACCTTTTGTTTAAGGTTTGTACTACTTGACCTCAAGTTCTTTGTGGATATTTAGGTGTACAGTTTTTTCTGGTTGTTCATCACTTTTGATGTTTAGGTTGCTGGAACTTCTGGAAAAGCTTTACTTGAGGGTGGGAGTGATGATGAAGGTTCTAGCACTGAGGCACATGGGCGTGCAATAATTGAGGTTTTAGGAAGAGAGAAACGTAATGAAGTGCTCGCTGCTTTGTACATGGTCAGGACTGATGTGAGCCTATCTGTTCGTCAGGTAGTGGCCATTTTGTCTATTTACTTTTTTTGATGGCTTTTAGTATTCAAGTATGACTTTTTTTCTGGTAAATTACATAATAATTCTGTTCAATTCTTTTCAGGCTGCCTTACATGTATGGAAAACTATTGTTGCAAATACTCCAAAGACCCTCAAAGAAATTATGCCGGTTTTGATGAATACCCTGATTTCTTCTCTTGCGTCATCTTCATCTGAAAGACGGCAGGTTCATGCTGCAGTCATTTTACTTTGTTCTGTTCTGCTTTGCTGTTCATGAAGCTTAATCAAACATTCTCTTCTTCTTGAGTAGGTTGCTGGACGAGCTTTGGGTGAATTAGTGCGGAAGCTTGGTGAAAGAGTACTTCCTTTAATTATTCCAATATTATCCAAAGGGCTGAAAAATCCCGATGCTAGTAGAAGACAGGTAACATTCATCATTTGGCTATAACATTAATAATGATTTCATTCTGTCTCTAGCGTATTCACCTATTTGTTTTTGGAAATCTTTAAAGAATACATTTTTATAGTTATTTAGTCTGTGTTATTATGCATACTTCCCTTTTATTATTTCACATATGTACCACTGCAAGACCCCTATTTCTTTGGGGGTATCTGGTGGTAGGCTCAGAAATTACTGACGATTGGGCTCACCAGGATCGAGTTTTTGGGTGCATTTTATTATTATATGAGTGGTAGATGTTAATCAAGGGCATCTCTTATTAGGAACAAACTGCTCTATTTTAAATGTGTCTGATATCAAGTACTATGACAGGGTGTTTGCATTGGCCTGAGTGAAGTAATGGCGAGTGCTGGGAAGAGCCAGTTGTTAAGTTTCATGCATGAGCTTATCCCCACCATTAGGACGGCCCTGTGTGATAGGTAACATCGGTGATCTCCTTAGTGGTTCTCTTTTTTTCGTCTAAAGGATTTGTTTGAATGTTTTTATAATGGTTGAACAGCATGCCTGAGGTTCGCGAGTCTGCAGGCTTGGCATTCAGCACTCTGTACAAGGTGCTTCTTTACTTGCCTTTCACGCTGTCTGGGTTCATCTGTTGATATTATTTTAATGTATGAGATGAACAATAAAAATAAAAATTTACGATCCAGAGTGCCGGGATGCAAGCAATTGATGAAATCGTTCCAACACTGCTGCATGCTCTGGAAGATGATCAAACTTCTGATACTGCTCTTGATGGCCTCAAACAAATCTTAAGGTTAACCTCTTGTGCAAGATATCTACAGTTCCTTCCGTTAATATTTTATTGTACTTATTCAGCCCTAATTTCTATTATCCAGTCCTAATTCTATCGATTCATTTTGAATTTCAGTGTCAGGGCTGCAGCAGTCTTGCCTCATATTTTGCCCAAGCTGGTTCATCTTCCACTTTCGTATGTCTCAGTTGCTCTGATCATCTACAACTTCTTTTATTTTTGGTAATTGCTCATGTCCATGTTGTTGTGTACAGTGCCTTTAACTCGCATGCTATCGGGGCATTGGCAGAGATTGCAGGACCTGGGCTTAATGTTCATCTTGGTACCGTGCTCCCTGCTTTACTTTCAGCAATGGGTGGTGAGGACAAGGTATGAAGGAATTTCTTTGAACTCTGGATGTTCTTTCTCAATCAAGATCTTGTTCAAGTGCACTCAAAATATTAATTTGATTTAAGAATGAGGTCTTCCCTGCTTTTTCTTTATAGATTATCATGTTATTTTTATATTTACTGTTACCCTCATCACTTGGATTCTGCAGGATGTTCAATCTTTGGCAAAAGAGGCTGCAGAAACAGTGGTCTTGGTCATAGATGAGGAAGGTATTGAACATTTGATAGCAGAGCTTCTCAAAGGTGTTGGAAATAGCATGGTATGTGAATGTCAGGCAGTTACCCTTGATTTTAAAGGCTTCTCTCATTTTCTCACTCTGTATTTTATTTTCATGTGTACAGGCTTCGTTCAGAAGAAGTTCTTCTTATCTGATAGGATACTTCTTCAAAAACAGCAAGTTGTATTTGGTTGATGAAGCTCCGAACATGATATCTACACTGATCGTTTTGCTTAGTGACACTGATTCTGCAACTGTAGCGGTATGTATTATTTTCAAGATGGTCTTCTATCATTTAATGGCTCGTATCTGATATTCTTTTCCACAGGTTGCTTGGGAAGCCTTATCAAGGGTTGTTGGCTCTGTTCCTAAGGAGGTACTTCCTTCTTATATAAAGCTGGTCCGTGATGCTGTGTCCACTTCCAGAGATAAGGAACGTAGGAAAAAGAAGGTGGGTGTTTCCCATGCTGCATGGCAGTTGATCGTATGGTAATGACATTGTTAGTTTCCAAATGTGAAGGGCTAACCAATTAGTATCTGTTTGTATTAATTTTACAGGGAGGACCAGTTCTCATTCCTGGATTCTGTCTCCCAAAAGCTCTTCAGCCCCTGCTTCCAATATTTCTTCAAGTATGTTTTCTGTTTGCTTCATATTACAAGGGGATTTCAAGGAATAGTCATCATTCTGTGTAACATCTATTGTGTTTGTGTATTGCGTTCTTTTCGGTATCAATTCAATTAATGATTGTTATTTAATAGGTGAAAAATAGACTATCTGTACGTTTTATGTTCAATGGCTATACTACTCTTTAGATTAATGTGATTGCATTTTTTTGATACGCAGAAAGTTCCATTGATAATTCTTTATTGCATAGTATTATATTTTCTTTCTTTTGCCCTTATGTTATGTCATATTAGACTGACATTTGTTGCCTTTCAGGGCTTAATTAGTGGTTCAGCTGATCTAAGAGAACAGGCAGCGTTGGGCCTTGGGGAGCTTATTGAAGTTGCTAGTGAACAAGCATTGAAAGATTTTGTCATCCCAATTACAGGGTGAGTACTACGTAGGGTGGTCTTTTGCAAAATATAATCTGAAAATGGTTTATGCGTTAAAATCTGAGTTACTCAATTGTGAAATAAGATGTGAGCATTAGACTAGTGTTCTTGGTGGCTATATTAATTATTTCCATTGTATTTGTTCAAAATGAATATGCATCTGGATCGGTTGAGTATTTATCTTGCATTACGTCATTTTTCTGATGAAAAGAGTTTGCAATTTATTTTGTAGGATATTGTAAAATTTTGCTGTGCCATGTTTGTTGTTATTTTACTTTTATGCGGAAACCTAATTCTGTTCTTTTATTTTTATTTTATATTTTTTGCATTTAATTGGTCAGATATACATCAAATGCTTCGTGCATCATGTTTCAAAGATAACTTAAAAATCAAACAAGCTTCTTGCTCTTTTTAATTAAACACCATATTCTGAAGTGAAGAATGTAATGTTTTTCATATATCTCAAGGTGAATGATACATGCTATTTATATACACATCTACAACATAGAATAGGAATTAAGTAGAAAAGGAAATAATCTAATAAAAGGAATAATCTAGTAAATAAATTCCTAATTAGCATTGAACCCTAAATATCCTAATTAGCAACTTTCCTTATTTACACTCCCCCTCAAGTTGGAACATATATATTTGTCATGCCCAACTTGTCACAGATATGCTTAATCCGTATCCCATTCACAGCTTTTGTAAACATGTCTGCTAGTTGATCCC